>JAXRVH010000023.1:182943-475471 GCA_034640345.1 Drechslera avenae
TGGTCACCTCCTGGATTTGTCCTTGAGCTCGACGTCCGTCTGCAATGATTGCAGAGAGAAAAAAACTTGGCTGTGACAATCTTCGGTCCCCCCGTAGACGAGTCGCGTTCGGCTGTACCAAACCCTTCCCCCCCCCCCTCGCAAGCTTCACCAACGCGCTACTGACCTGTAGCGCCCTGTCCTCGCCTGGTACGATGCCTTCCTCCGCTCAACCTGCATCTTTCTCAAACGTACCCCTCTTATCTGGCCCTCTATGACAGCCCAATAATCTACTAGCATCCTGGGCAAAGGGCCCGAGTTCTGGAGCGGCGTCTTGTGCACAACCAGCTTGTCCGGAGTAACGGCAAGGATGCGGCATACAGACGTTGTTATTGTTGTTGTTGTTGTTGTTGATGTGGTAGCAAATGTAGATGGTGACGGAGGGGTTGATACGTTGATACCAATAATATCATCTTATAAGCAGGGTTGGTTTTCTTATAACGCCTGCATGTTATGATAAAGGCCCTACCCTTGGAGATTTCGCCCTCCGAGGTCAGCAGACTCTGTTCCGCGACTCCCAAGTCCAAACGAACATGACGTTTTGCCAACAACAAGGCACGCGATCCAAACTTGTATTAGCCCTGAATCTCTTGTCTCGCTGATCATCCAGATAAGCGGCGGCTTTTCAGCTTCCCACTTTTGCAGTCAGCCCAACTCTAGGCCATGTCATGGATGAGGCTTGCTTCGTCGAGGAAAGTAACGTCTTGCGAAATGTGCCTGCATTTGTCTTTTTTTTTTGTATGCTTTACCTAATATGTCCAGATCCGTTACTGGCGCTGAATAAGGGGTTTGGAAGGATTAAAAGTAGAAACAGCAAAGTCGCCGAGGTAGAGTCGTCATTACGAGCATTTGGTCGTCTCTCGCGGCTACTCGCTATACTATTTGAAATTCCCTCTTCTGATTCATTCGAATAGGGGGCGCACGATGACGACTTGAGTAGTTGTGCAGGAAGAGCAGATTGCACGTGCTTGCTGCACAAACATTAGACCGCAAGGGTTGGCAACTCAGCCTATTCTTTTTTTTTTGGATCTCTCTTCGGTACGGAGCTCGGCGCGTATTCGGACGATATACTCGGTGCTACTGGGACACGGTTTCCCGCACGTTCAAAACATGTGCTACGTCATTGGTGCAAGATGGAATATTGAACGTGGAAAGGTGGGAAACAAAGGTTGAAGGGGGGGGATGTTGGACGAGTAAAGAAGAGCAAGTTTACGCGATCGATATGCACTGTCTGCACGACATATGCTTCCATTTCCAGTGTGACGTTTCGCGGCAATGGACTGACACGACGTTGATCGACGGGCCAGACGACTGGGTAAATGTCCGATGTTCGTGTAGTCATCTGCGCAGGTGGGTGGTGCTGGGCCCGACGTGGGGGTCGACTTTGTTCGCATGACCTTCCCTCAAGTCAGACTCAGACTCCACTTTCCGATGAGGGTCAGGAACTGGACGCGTGGGAGTGCGCAACACAGGAATGCTCTTGGCTGGTTTGTAGAAAACATGCAAGGGAGACGGCGGACTCGGTGAATCGACGTGTTGGTCGTGATGGTTGTTGGCGTGATCCTGGTGACGAATATCAAGCCCGGTGGCTAGTCTTATGACATTCGAGTATGTAGCGAGAGGAGACATCTTCTTTTTTTTCAGACCATATAGCGGTGCATGCCAGTATATATAAATACGGCGTAGTTGTGGCTGCTTGCTGCTGTGCCACCTCATGCACACTCTAGGGCCAAAGGCCACGTGGCCGAGCTTGATTCAACGTCTGCAGTGTTATTTCTCTTTACGAAGCTGACAAGATTACTTGGATACTTGACATTTTGACCCCCTGGAGTGTAGTGTTTCCAAGGACGTCAGGAAGGCGTTGTCCCTCAGTCATCGTTGCGTCAGCTGTAGAAGACAGGGCATGTACTAGGTATCCCGATCCAAGGTTTCATTGTACATGCTTAGCAATGTGTACATAAACTCGTCGGCAGATTGTGGCCTCTGATCCAATATTCTGAATTTCTTCGGTCTTACGCTGATCTTGTGTCGCTGATGCAACATGACCGACTCCAATAACGCCGATTGGAGTGGCAGCTTCAACGAGTCTCTGTCATGGTAATAGCAGCAATCAGGAGATGCCGCACAGATGATTAATGACAAGCAATCAATCATATCATGTGGACCTTGGTTTCTCAGGTTTATCACTTGACCGTAATCAGAGGACTCTCATCGACAAGATCCTCTGATACGTCCGGCAAAAGCAGGACATGTAGATCTAGCCGCGTTTGGCTTCTCAATTGCGTGCATATTTCCATTCATATTCTCAAATTCCATGTGTGGAAGCAGCTCTTTAATCTGGATGCCGCGTCCTTCTGGATGAACCTTTTCAGAGAACCGGTCAGAAAATCTAGTGCCAATGGATATTACGATACCAGTATTGAATTTTCGCAAGTCATAAAGCTCAAATGGCAGACTTTTGCGCTGTAAGTGAATTGAAATTAGCAGAAATAGTCAAGGCTCGCTCAAGTGCAAGCAGGAAAAAATCTCAATGATTTCTCTTCGCATACACTGTTGCTTCTGGGCCACAATTTCAACCGATTTCCGCCGAAAAGTGATAATTGAGATTCGTGATGAGATTCCGATACCTCAAGCATCATGGAAACCCATGTCGGGGAATACGCAATATCTTTCTTTTGCAGAGTTGATTTGCGCCATCTGCCACGTGATATAGCTGGTTCTTTGTTTAAGAATGAGAGTACTTACTAGAGAAAACAGTCATACTGCAGGGTTCAATGCGGCGTAAGCCCAGCTCCGTTGTGGCCCACATTCATCTTTGAACAGAAATCGAGTCGTTTGGATACTCGCCGCATGTCTCTAAACCTCATCAGCAGCCTGCCACCAGCAACGTTCTGGCATAATCAAGAGTAATATCAACACTTGACATGAGGCTAAAACGAGGAGATCCGTCGGGCGGTCCAGTGATGTTGTCATATAACCAACCACCTCAATCTGTATATGACATGCAGAGTGCGGGATTTGTATTGCGGCGAATACCTCGCTCTTTACAAATTCTGGTTTGCATATCGCATTCATCGATGATCAAAGCCCCAAATTCTTGTTCTCTTGATAGACAATCCCGAACCTTTTTGCTCTTTGCCAAACCGACTCCGCAAACCGAAGCGGTGTGTAAACGAAAAGGGAACGATATGGGCAATGCATTGTATTACCATGTGTCAACACCAGCCTGTGTTTTTCTAATGTGAGTGCTGCATTCTGGGCTGTGTACGGATATGCACAGCAGCATGTGAGGTTGACGTTAGGGAAGGCGAAACAGGTGTTGTAAACAAGGACATGAACTGGAGAATCAGCGTGATGCTGGAAGCAACTGCGCTTAGTCAGTCAGAGAGTGCCTAATCACGTGGCGCATAATGTTCCACCGATCGGCTGTACCGCAAACCCCTACTACGTGCGACCATGAATGGCGAAAGTTTGCATGTAGAATGTGAACGCTAAATCAGCAAGTTTGGAAAACGGGCCAAATGAGATGATTGAAAGTAAAGGAAGAATAGCAGAATTTGCAAAGAACGCCATGTAGCGAGGGCCGAAGCCTGTATCCAGAACCAGCTATACAGCTTCTACGGCTATTGCAGTCGTTGTTGCTCCTCTCTTTACGCCTATGTAGTCTATACAAGACAAAGCCCAAATCTATAATCCCTATATGCACAATGTAGAAGCCCAAAGTGTTCAGACGGCTGGCGGGGTGATGAGTCCGCTGCACTCCTTTGCATCGGTGCTGGTCTGCTCCTTGTCTATCCGTCGCGACTTGGCACCAATTGCACCGCCAGGGTGATTCTTGCGGAAGACGTCCTTGGCGTCCTCTTGGTGCAGGGCTTCTGCTACGGTCAATGCCAGCATGTCGCCCACTGCAATGGTCACCGTCGTGCTCGTGGTGGGGGCACAGACGCCGAATGAGACCTCCTCGAGTTCGTGGATGGGGGCGGGTAGCAGGATTGCGTTTGGACGGTCCTCGAGAAGCTGGCAGTCGGAGGGCTTGGTCTGCGAGGTGATGGCGAGGATGGGGGTGTGGGCGGGAATGTGGTTGAGAAGGGCCATGAGCTCTCCTGTCTTGCCCGAGTAGGAGATGAAGAGGACGGCGTCATTCTGTCAATGGTTAGTATAGCCCTGGCCACGTTCTCTTCCATGCGCCCGAGGCTTACCTGTCTGATGTCGCCGAGATCCCCATGCAGCGCTTCGGCGGCATGCATGAAGGAGCTCGCTATGCCCAGGCTCTTCATGGTCGCCTCGATTTTGCGCCCCACCAGCCCGCTCTTGCCGACTCCGCAGATGATGAGCTTGCCGCCGGCTTCGTTGGCCTTTGTTATTGCCTGGACTGCGCGCAGCAGACCATCGCGCGCCACATCGTCGGACTGGTAGAGGACGCTGACCTGGGAGAGCGCAGTGGCGGCGGTGGAGAGGACATTGACGGCGCGCGAAAAAAGGCGCGAGCCTTCCGGGTCGTTTGCAGTCGATGGCGGGGTAAGCGGTTGAGCGGCCGGGCCAGCGCGTTTGCGCTTGAGCGACGAGGGCTGCGACGAGGTGGGAGAGCGTGGTGGGGTAGTGTTGAGTGTTGGTGCCATGTTGAAGATGATGTGCATGTGAAGGATGGATGCGGATAAGACCGAGGGACGACAGTGTACATATATCAACACCACCAAGCCTAGGCCTCTATGCAAGACGACTACTGTTACATGTACGCGATCTAACTGAATCTTGTGCGGGCCATATCGGGTGCAAAAGTCAAACTAGTAGGCGAAGCACACTCTTGGACGATGCGACGCGGATGTCGGTTGCTGCAGCTGAACACATGTGGCGGATGACCAGGCCCCCTTGCTCTCGCTGTTGTTATCCGACGAGCAGGAATAAAGCAGGGCTGGCCTCCCTAATGGCCCATTGTCTCATATCCGGCGCCAAACATGCTTCCTGTCGGGCTTGCGAGCCGGAGTTTACCAACAGGCCGACGGCGCAACCCAGACCCTGGCGGTCGATGGTGATGAGGGAAGAAAAAGAGCATGGCGCAATAGCGCTAGGCAAGTGGCCAGCATCCATGGGGCCGCCGCCTAGGCCCGATGCAGCCATGGCCTCGGTCCTGGCTCGACGGCCAACTGATGCGTCGAGGCCATTTGTCCTTGCACGTTGCCCCGTCTGCACCGTAGAATCCGATCGTAGCACAATGTCCACCATGCGCGCCTGTGTGAGCAGAGCCACACACACACACACACACACATGCGTCCCGGGCGGTGAGAGATTACTGCAATGTCGAGGCCCCCGTAGCGACCCGAGTCCCGTCGAGTCTTGCCTTGCGCGCCCCCATACACACCAACCCCTCCTCCACCCCGTCCAGCTGTACCATGCCCAACTCCCGCCTGTACAGCGCCCGCGCCTGCTCGCTGGCCGTGAGCAGCAGCATGAACCTCAGGTTATCCATGCTGAGACAGATGTCGCGACAGCACGCAATGAGCCATTTGCCAAGACCGCGGCCTTGGTGTTTGGAAACCAGGTAGACGTCAGTGAGGTAGGCGAGGGTTGTATAGTCGGTTATCATGCGCGCCATGCCAATCGCCGTCTTCTTCTCGCCAGACACCAGATATACGCCCAGGGTGAGACTGTTGTCGAGCATGGTGCATAGCGTGGCAGCTGGGAGTGGTTTCGCCCAGAACATGTCTTCTGTCGCATAGGCTTCCTGGACGAAATCATGTGCAAGGAGCGATCGGTCAGTGGAGATGAGGTAGGTATCCGTGCCGCTTGTGCGCTCCCATTGAAACGTCTGCCTGTCCATTGTCGGTGAATTGATGCAATTGCCGTCGTCGCAGGTTTGGTGCTCGCTCGCACGCACATATACCCATTGTTGACTCATCTACCTAGCCCTAAACCGACGGGGAAAAAAACTGGCCTTTCCGATAACATGGCGCGATAGACGCCCGCCCCCGCCCATCTTCTGCATGGCAATGGCCATGGCCATGGTCTACTCGAAACCGACTGTACGCAAGCCTGGTTGCGCAGAGGGTCTCATCCTACTTGGAATACCACCGAGTTTCCCAAGACTCCTCCCCCCCACTTCACGATTCCAGAGATGGTTGCGCACGTGCTTGGGAATGGCGCAGCCTTACATGTACTGTGTAGAGCCTTTGGACGGGAGACGAACATTGGTCCCTTCTTCCATATAGCGCTGGTATAGTATTAGATGTAGTCTTGCGGCGAACCACTGCTTCTGGACTTTGCTTGCATCAAAGGCTGCTCACGTGCGCACGCGCTGCGCGTTGGTGCCAAGAATCACCCCGCACACCTTGCACGCCCGCCAGATACTTCACATCTCGGCCCGTTTGATTGTCTCTTCTCCTAGACCGAGACCGCCCACCCGGGCTCATCACTCTGACACTCTTTCTTGGTCACGGCGGTGCATTCGGTTAGTAAGCTTCCCGCTCGCAGGGAGGCTCTGATGAGCGCAATGACGGCTTCATTGTCGACCTTGTCAAGGCTAAGCTCAATGAGCTTGGCTGGCGGAGAGTGGCTACGAAATTTGCTGCCACGGCCCATCTAAAATTGGACTGTAACAGAGATGGCTGACAGCGGGATGTACAAGTCACCAAGACCGATTCGTTCCTGTACAAATACACCAGTCATACACGGTCCGTATACGCAGTAGCAATCACATCCCCGTAGCCAGTCTCCCGGGTTATGATACCGTAACGCAATCGAGCACATCTACTACGCGCACACAAACGCCCATCCTTGACAGACCGGGAAAAACAGGGAAACCCCATATGACTTCTAGAAGGAATCCCAGCTGCCACGGCTACGACCGCTTGTTTCAGCCCAATCATGCCCAGCGAAACAACCTGGCCTTGGCAATTCCAACCACATTGCCCACATTCCAACTTTGCGACCTCACACCAACTTTTTCCTGGGGAACGTTGAATAAGGAAGGCCAGGAGGACCCACACGTGCTTATCAGAGGTACCACGTACCAAGAATGTGCAAAACCCACAAATTTCTCACTAGCGCATAATAACATCTGGCCCGCAGATCGAAACCGTTTTTTTCTACAACGAGGCTTTTTTTTTCCTTCTCCATTGACTACTTGTGCACGGGCAAGCAAGCAAGCAGCACCGTGAAACAAAGACATGTGACAATTGAAAACAAGTCCACTTTATGCCAACCAGCGACCGCGCAATCATGTGTTTCGAGCCCTTTGGGGGGGGGAGCTTGGCGCGCCCAGACCCCGGAAGATTCAGCTAACGTGCGGCTCTGTTGACTAGCTCAGGCATGCGGCACTAGTGGCTAGCTCAGACATAGCCATCGCTGTTGACGTGGGTTCGGTTCGATTTTTGATTTTCTACCGGTATATTGGCGCCTGGGGAGCTGTGACGTGCGGACATCTCTCTGTCAAAATACGCCGGTGCATGTTTCGCTATGTCCCGAGATTCAAGGGGGGTTTGTGAGAAGGAGGAGGTCCACCTGTGTGGGTTGGCCTTGTGCTATGGTGGAGCAGGGTCTGAGTCAAGAGTGGCTTGGAGATAAAGTTAAGTAAAGTGCAGCCAAGTAGTATATAGTGGTATAGCTATAAGGAAGTGGCTTGAAACGGGCATGTACGAAATAATTCAAGATTTCAGGTTGAGTACTAGGACGCGCGTTTTCCGTTATTACTACCTCTTCTAACGCAGCAAGTAGGAGTTATAGGCCTAATTTATGTCCTACACTTGATAATAGCAAATAGAGGGCAGGTGGGCTCATACATGTTTGCTCCAATGTATGATCGCAAATTCAACAAAGATACATAGATCCTCACACGCTCAGAATTCCGACCATTCTGCAACCATTTTTTCCCCCCGATATTCGAATCGGTCTCCGCTCACCACTTGTCTCACACGGTAAATCTCGAGGCATGCATTCTGCATCTCGGTAAACCTTCGACTTGCTTAGCCGCCTGATCTATGTCAACAAAACACACACATCGTGTACTTATACTCTAGTTGTTTCACGGGGTAAACTTAATCACTTTCATCGGAAACCGTATTCTCAACCTCACCCACACGAACGCTGTAGTGGGATTTGTTCAGAATGAAAGGGGTTCGAGACGTTGTTCGCAGATGAGACTGTGGAACTGGGGAAAGGCCCTCCCCCCCTTTTTTTCTTTTCTTTTCTTTTTTCCCCTTCAAAGTTTCAATGTACTTACTTTAGCTTCTCTTCATGCCTGCATTTCCTCTAGTAATCAATGTCCAGTACAACGGCTTTCATACTGGAGGTAATATATATGTGTGTGGCCAACCTTGTTGCATATCAAGATTGGGAAGGGGGGGGGCGGTAATCTGGGTTTCTAGACGAGATCGAAAGGGTAAGCTATAGCCCAAGGAGCGAAGTGACACCCTGACAAGGTTTGAGTAGTTTGAACGTCAGCCAGCAGTTACGTGTTGTCACTGTCAGGAAACGTTTCAGTAATTAAGAGTCTATCTAGGGACCGTTGACAGTCGTACTGACATACTCTTTGCCACGCCCCTCCCTTGTTGCACAACAATACACATCATCACTTTGATCATAGATTCCGAGGTGTGAGAGAATGTGTAGTACAGTGTCACTGCATCATCGTAACAACCTCGGAAGGCCGGGCAAAAGCAAACGCGCAGTCACGTGATGAGACATACACTGGAAGATTGTATTGACATGTTCCAGCCCTTTCTGGAGTTGCAAATTGTCATGAACTAAGACTCAACTAAAATCCACTAAGCTTACAATATGCTGTGTCAATTGAGCTTGATGTACTGAACCTAATCTTTCTTTCAAAGAGCACCAGCATCAGAGCCATACTTGCTTCACTGAGCACACTTAGACGATGTTGGAAATGTCACGTAAATCCAATGCAGTATGTTGCAGTGTATCTAGCTTCACTATGTCTCTGGGTAGACTTCATCTACGACGTCTCTAGGTGCGAGCTTGGGAGTGACAGACGACCTCCCGAGAGCGGCCATGAGCTTTTAGCCCCTCCTTGTCGTGATTATTGGTTTAGAATAGCATGACATGCAGCCAAAATACTCGAATCAGCGTAATACTAGATTATTGACATGCGATACAGATACATGTAGCTTGCGTGCTCGGGATGCACATTGCGTGATCCTGCCCCACCTGCATCAGTATCCTTGAGCGACTTGATCACTGTTTGGCATATAAAAACTTCTCTAGCAATAGTACCAGGACGGATTCTCTATTCATCCAACACGTCTCGCTATAAAACTACCAAGATGACAGTGGCGAAGGAGCAAACGTATCCACAACCCCAAAAGAAGTCTGGTGTACTTGATTCCAGCTTCAGATTCGAAGAAGCGACTCCTGCTATCGGTCGCGAATATCCTACGTTGAACCTCGTTGATGATATCATCGGCGCTGCCAACGCTGATGAGCTCATTCGAGATCTTGCTATTACCAGTACGTCCTTTACTTTGCATACTTCTTCAATGCGCCCCTAATCAAAAGCCAGTCTCTGAACGCGGTGTTGTATTCTTCCGTGCGCAACATAATCTTACAGATGATTTGCAAAAGGGTCTTGTGCATCGGCTAGGTCAACTAACCGGCAAGCCCGCTGATTCTACCCTGCACATCCACCCAGTCCTCAACAACACGTCCGAGTTTGGCGTAAACGACGCTCAGATAAGTACCATAAGCTCTGTTGGGGCCAAGAAGATCTTCGGCCAGGGAGAGAAATCCAGAAAAAGCAGTACGCGCCATTTTGGTGCCGCGCAGTGGCATTCAGATATTCAGTTCGAACCAGTCCCAGCAGACTACACCTCACTGCGCTTGACGCAGCTTCCGAAAACCGGAGGAGATACACTATGGGCCTCTGGTTATGAAATATACGATCGGTTTTCGAGAGCTTACCAATCATTTCTCGAAGGCTTGACTGCTACATTTGTCGGGGATGGGTTCATCAGTGCCGCTGAAGCGAATCCGGAAAAAGTCAAAATCTATGAGAAGGAGCGCGGCAGCCCCAAGAACATCGGTCGGTCCTTGGATGCTGTCCACCCCGTCGTGCGCACGAACCCGGTGACGGGTTGGAAGAGCATATACGCACTAGGTCCATTTCCCAAGTATGTCAACGAGCTCACCGAGGAAGAATCGGCAGAGTTGCTCAAGAGATTCTATTCGATCATAACGGAAAACCATGATTTGCAGGTGCGCTTCAAGTGGAGGAACGCCAATGACCTCGGTAAGCTTGTTGATTTGTTTTCCTCGGGGGATAAAGATTGCTGACCCTCACGGAGCGATTTGGGATAACCGCAGTGCTTTCCACAGCGCGACCTATGATTACGATGGCCTAGGTGACCGTTCGGGCAACCGTGCTGTGGGCATTGGCGAAGCCCCATATCTGGATCCACACAGCCAATCCAGGACGGAGGCTTTGGTAGAGGGGCTATAAGTTCCGCAGGACATGATAGGAACGGCGACGCGAATTCAGCACTTGTGGTGGCATAATTAACATTACTGAAATCACAGCAGCGTTCTAAACGGGTTCTCTTCATCAAAAGATGGACGAAAGTGGTTCAAGTCGAGTGGCATGGCTGTGGTCGCAACCCATTATCGTTAGTTACCCAAATGTATCGATTCCATTGATTTCATACTTTGCGAAATCTCCTCGTCTTGGATAGCATTTTAGCATATCGCTGCCGGTGATCGGTATGTGTTGAGGTCCCTCATAAGAGGAAGGTGCCTGTCTATTTCAGAGCTTGTGGCAACGCTAGAGATGGCGTCATCACAAGGTTGTCGCACCCCATCGTTCTTCCATCGCACCTTCCTCCCGACGTTTCTTCATCTTCCCTATTCACTATTTGACCATCACAATCACCAAAATGTCATTACGTTTGTTGGGGAGCTTGCGCATGATTTCATTAAGTCTTTCTCATCTAATGGACAGTTACTTTTTCAGATCATTGCTGGAAAGCTGCCTAGATGGAGATCCACCTTCCCATCCAGGTTTCCACAATCTGTTTCGCCTCGTCAACAAGACCCATATCCAACAGGAGCTGGGATGTGCCGCGTACGGCTGAGTCGAGTGCAGAGAAGATCCACGCGTGTGTGTAGCTCGTATGTTCACCTAAGGTGTAGCAGTCAGTATACGCCCCACAAACACAAAGGAAAATTACTTACCAATGAAAATAGTCTTGAGCTCAGTCTTGTAGTAGGCCGGCAAAAACAGGTCTTGCTGTCCGACGATTGGGGCAGCCCACGCACCAGCCTGGTGCTCGTCAGTCTCCCAGCACTGGCGATCATATGCGCCCGTGAATTGCTCAGCAGCCACCTCGCCATGAATCTCCACCATGGCGCGCTGTACCATGGCGACATGGTCGGCTTCACTGAGTGCACCCACTGAACGGGCAAGAGTGCCAGAGATGTAAGAGCCGAGGATGACACCAGGACCTGTTGAATTGATCTTGTATGAGGGGTAGCAGACGCTGCCAATACCCGCGATATCGACTGAGCCGCAACCGCCAACGATAGGAGACGACAAATTTTCCCAGAAACGAGTCTTATAGTGCAGTGAGACCTTGCACGATTGCTGGTAGTTCATCTCGTTAATGGCACGAGACAAAAGCGACGAGTATCTGGGAAGATCCCAAATCCTGACCTTTGAGAAAGGCACTGCAACAACCGCGTAATCATACTCTTCGCTATTCGGTTCCATCGCGAAAGGATCTTGGCGCCATTGTACTGCGATCTTTCCGGTACTACCGTCATGCTTCAGACCAGTGACCTTACGACCTAGGGTCAAACGATCCTGGACGTGCGGGTAAAAAGCGCGAGGTAACGACTCGAGACCCTTGTCAATCGTACGCCAGGTCGTGGCGCCAAAGTACGCAGTATCGTACTCCCAGATAGGACTGTCGGCGTTGCCAGTGATGTAGTCGACTACATCATCGCTCGCGTTGAGTGCATATTTAATATATGCGGCTTCAGACCAGTGAAAGAGACCTTTCGACACAGCATCCTTGTGGGCTTGGAAAACATTGGCTGCAATGTTCTTCAGATCATCAGGGGTGATATTTTTCCACTTTTCCAACGCCTCGGTTACCTCGTCCACTACTTTCTCGTCAGGGGCGCCCTCGACAGCGGGCAACTTGTATGCAGTAGTATTACTCTTAATCTGTGTCGCGCTAGGAATACGTCCGTTTGGCAGACGGTAGCCGTTTGAGTTGCCAGGCACGTTCGGGCTGGACTGGAGCCATGGAATGAAGTTGACAGCAAGACTGCTGGTGTTACCGCCATTCATCTCGTTCAGGGTGGCTCCAAGCTGAAAAACCATCTTGTGATCTTGAATGTCAAGTGTCTCGTTTGCATCTGGGTAGAATGTCGAGACTGGGAAGCGCATCGGTCCCATCTCCTGGTACTGGTATTGTTCTGGGGTACTGCCTGCAAGGTACTTTGTGCGGATGCGGCCTCCGATGCGTTGCGAGGATTCGGTAATGTGCCAGTCATGAATGCCTACTGAGTCTAACAGAAGACTGGTCATTAGGCCCGACATTCCCCCTCCAATGATAGCAATCTTTTTGCTCTTCTCGACTGCAGCATACGATGCATTGTTCTGCTTGGCCTTCATGTAGGCTACGCCGTCGAACCAAGGACCCATGGCATCAGCAACTGCCGAAATATCCTCTCGCCTCCGCGGTTGATGCTTCACTGGGATACGTGTCGAGCGTCCGATAAGTGCGGACCCAGAGTAAGCATGGATACAGCCCCCGTCAACAGCATCCTCTGGTACAATCCAAACAAATCGCTCAGGTCGACCTGATCGATTGATGTAGTGCGAGGCGATGTCGTGATGCCTATCTCCATGGCGTTTCATAGTGCAATCGCCATATACCAGACGGACCTCGCCCTCGAAATCATCGTCGCCGTAGCCGACATGAATGTTGTGTACAGAGTCCGATGTGACAGCTAGAGGCTTGAAGAAAAGTAGATCTGAACGAGGAGCGGCCGGGGTGGCAAGAGCTCCGCCAGCCAAGGAAAAGGCGGCTGAGGAGGCTGTGAGGAGACCTTTCATCTTGACTTGGGAGGCAGGGCGGTGGACAAGAGAAGGAAATTTGAAGACGAGTGATTTCCGTCTCTTCATATACCGGTCCGACCTAGGCCACAATACGCCACCATTCGCAGGTTTACGACATTTTCACATATGCGTTGGTCACAACAGCCTTATCATCGCAAGGCATCTATCATTTTCGGACGATATGGTAATGGCAACCCACCTCTTGTCGAGGGTAAAAAATTGTTCTCTGCAGCCGCGATAAGAGCCACAAGGCGTTGCCGGCGTAGAAACGGGCGAGTCTTTCTGCAAGATGGGTTTGCGACGCGTTGGACTACCGCCGTCAAAACTGGGCCGTCTTACACCCTCGAAGCGAGATTTTAGCGTAACGCAGCGGATAGCAGTGCGGAGGAACAAGTTTTGGAAAGGATCAGCACTATGGACTAAGAATTCTCTACCTTGCGATAGATAACGGTTTCCGGGCCGAAACTGGACTGAATCCATTCCAAGTGCTCCGTATGCCGGATTCCTCACCATACGCATATCAGAGCAACCCACATACTACACTACGATACTACCTCGAGTCATTGGGTATACCGCGCCACTTTGCTTGTTGTTGAGTTGCTGACAAAGCCTTGTACGAACAAGCCTAGCTTTCGGGTAGTAATGAGCCGACGCTTTGAGGTGGCATTTATCAAACACCTTCATATCCAAGTATACCATACCAGTTGGAAATTCACCGGTTAGGGCGCTGTACCGACATTCTGGACTGGCCCGAGACCCTACATATGTCAAATACTAAGCAAGGGCGTAGGGCGCGTGCATGAGTCAAACGTGACGAACGACTATAACGTGGCATGATACGTTAGCGCAGAGATATGGCAGCGGTGCCGACCAAAAAGGTTCGGATGGTTTTCAATGCCATCGGCAATTGGCGAGGCGAACGGCAAGCCCTGATCATCCTAAGTGGAGCCCCGCGATATCGATAATGCACGACGGCTGGCCTAAAGCTATGGTTCTTATCGTGATACCTTGTAACCTTTATCTTGACTTACGTCAGGACGAATGCACAATGTGGATTCCATGGGATACACGCGCAGCGCAACTGACAGCTGTCTCGGCGTACCAACATTTTGGTACCAACAACCGAAGCGAATTTCAGTGAAGATGATGCAATTACATCACAATATTCCCGCTCTCAAAGCACATCCTAAAGTTAAGCGTGCACACGTCTACCTATAGAGCTGCCGTGGCAAAATACTGCGCCAAGAGAATACACGCTTTTTGCTCTGCACGTTTGGCTCCACAACGTATCGTGTGGGATCCTCCTGCCTTTTTCGGCGCCCTTTGGATATCTATGGGCTTTTGTACCCCACGAGTACGGCCGCATCAGCTCAGGATGGCCTTGCCAGCTTGGGTGTAACCAAGACGATAAGGTTCTTGATGGGTTTTCCAGCGCCTTGGGGCCGGCGGCCGAATATACGGGATTACGAAGATTTCGGCAGGGGCCACTCAAAGCTGTTGTTTCCTAGCCTTGGCTGGGGTTCACCAACTTTGAACGCAGTACTCAGCAGCATTAGCAGCGGGCTTTACCCGGTTTATGGGATCTCGCAGCTCTTGGAAGGCATGGCACTCGGTGAAATACGGGCGGTGAACCTGAACCTAACGCCATAGACTCGACCACCAGCATTGAGGAGTTGTTGTTGTCAAGTATAAAACCGTGGACGAGCCCAAGATGTGTGAGCTCTTCATACCAACGAATTTCACGATATATCCTCTCCATTTCTCTCACCCAAAAGTATTCCTGCAATCATGGTTTCGTTCTCTTCCATCGTTACCACCTTCCTCGTAATAACTGGCGCTGCCATTGCCAAACCTACTCCTAAGCTCGCTGAACAACCAGTTGTGACCTATCTCGGTACCCAAGGACCAATTCTGTGTACATGAACCGCGCCCTTGTCCATCTTCACGTACTGATCAGTCAACAGCAAGCGGTGCATGGACATCCAAAGGAATAGTGTACACCTCTGGAACGGTGCCCTCATTCAACGGATCCATTGTATCTGGAGGAATCGAGGCACAGACGGTACATACACCTCACCTGACCCTGTACCACACGGCACTTACAAAGACCAGGCTCAAGTCATCAAGAACATTGCAGCAGTACTTGAAGAGGCTGGCACATCATGGGAATACGTCATGAAGACCACCGTCTTTCTCGCCAACATGTCCGACTACTCTGCGATGAATGAAGTCTACGCCGCTATGTTGCCTAGCCCCAAGCCTGCACGCACTGCTGTTGAGGTTGGAAAGCTGCCTGGTAACTTTTTGATTGAAGTTGAGGCTATTGCTGCGATTCCGGATTCATGACGGGCATGAGGTGGAAGAGAAATCGTAAGGGTCCCATAAAATCATCCGACAACGGTTACAAGTCAATGGAATACGGTAGTCATTGTGGATGTGCGTAGTTTCCAGATCTCATTGAGTCGTGAAACATCTGTCATTGCTCCACTTATCAGCATGCCATATCAGTCCCCGATAATCTGTACGCTCCAAACTGACATGTTGCAGACACATGGAAGGGTATACGATGTTCTTGACCGTTCCTTGAATGAGATCGATACCAGGGTATACAGAATGAGCTACTAGTCAGATCTCTACATTTATCGTCAACATGCTGAACAAAGGGTAATGTGCTTTTTCTTATTTAGTTTCAGTCAGTTTTTTTATTGCCACTTCTTCCCAAGTCTATCGCGCACGAAGTCTTATATTTACGTCTACACGAGGCTGGCCACAAACATTGGCTGTTGCCGCAACTCGTGATTTGAGAGCTTCAACTGCCAAACTTGTGCAATTGAATCTTAAAATAACGCGGGTAGACACCGGGCCGAGTCCGCGGGCCTGAGCGAGCTATGTAGAACCACGCCATCGGCGGTAAAAAGCGACAGGTATATATGTGTTAGTCTGATATCAAAAAAAAAGATATCAAAAACATACAGCAGCGGAATTCGCTAGTGGTCACCCACCTAACTACTAATCCGCTGGTACACTGCTTGTATACCTATGGCTAAGCGGACGGGAAGCCTTGATGTCACTTGTTCTACTACCATCATAAAGTCCGCTATGTGGGGTTCCCCAGGCTAATGAGGCGGCTTCGGAGGCTAGCGTACTTGATTTGTGGGTCATTGCAAGCAATTTTCCTCGAGACGAGCATGACTCGCATCGATCCTCGTAATACTCCAAGTTGCGATTCGTATAATAGTCTCATGTATCTCTGCTCAGTTGGCCGCATTTTCATCGCGCACTTCTTTTTTGTGCAAACAACCTTGCCCTCTACTTCTTCGCCGCATTGAATTGCTCCCAATCCGAGATCGCTAGCTTCAGAGCCGGAGTCCTGATCACCGCAGACCTGATCCAAGAGTTTAAAGAGCAAACCACCAAGAAATGTCAAACAACATCCTCATCACCGGTGGCGCAGGCTTCCTGGGTCCCATGCTCGCCGCCAAGTTGGCACAAGATCCCTCCAACAACATCGTCCTTACCGATCTTCAAACACCCCAGAGGCCAGCCGGAATTCCATCTTCGACATCCAACCTGGAGCTCACAGCTGCAGACCTCACCTCACAAGCAGACATCACCAAACTCCTTTCTATACGCCCACAATGGACGGCCATCTTCCTATTCCACGGCATAATGTCTGTTGGCTGCGAAGAGAACCCTGCGCTTTCCACCAAAGTCAACCTAGACGCAACGCTTTCTGTTCTTACGTCCATCTCACAACTCCAACAAACCTCCAAACCCCGCATTGTCTACGCTTCCACGCAGGCTGTGTACGGACCACCTTATACGGCATCGGGTCCCATTACAGATGATACCCCCGCGACACCGATAGGCGTCTACGGCACCCACAAGGCCATTATGGAGAGCCACATCAACGATCTCAACCGCCGCGGTCTAATCGATGCCTTTGCCGTACGTCTACCGACCGTGGTTGTGCGTCCAGGTGCGCCTTCGCGATCGGCTGCCGCATTTTTGAGCGGTATGATTCGCGAGCCGATGGCCGGACTCGAATGTATCGTGCCCATTAGCGACCGTTCGGCGCGCCAGATGATATGTTCGCCACGCGTTATGATTGAGAATTTTGTGCGCGTAATGAAGGCTCCCGCGGATGCCATGCCGGCGCATATACGCGCAGTGTACATGCCGGGAATAAGTGTTACGCTTGGAGACATGTACACAGCGTTCGAGGCAGTATGTGGAAAGGATAAGCTTGGGCTGTTGAGGGAGGAGGTGGATGAAGAAGCAAAGAGATTGCTGGATAGTTGGCCGCAGACTGCAGAGTTTGGAAATGCAACAAGGATGGGACTGTTATTTGACGAAAGTTGCGAGCAGATTTATAGAGAGTATGCCGATAGCTTGAAGGCAAATTAGGCTCCGAGGCAAACAGGCCTTGCGACCTTCACGGTACGGGTTGAAGAGTCAATCATTCCGCGAAGCAAAATGTTAGGGTGTAAAGAATGGTTGGTTGTGTTCAATACTTGTGAATTCTCAGATGAACATTGTTGCTTGATTGACTGCTGAAAACTATTAAATAGCCGTAGAACGCGCCCGACTTAGCCTCGGCACGACAGGCACCATGGCCTCCGACTCCCGTTTCCAGAGAGCAACTGAAGCAAACCAACCGTAGGCAGTATCTCGATAACTATCTGGTTGATCGGACAGGTGAACTAGTTCTCAATGTCCTGTAGTCGTATATACTAGTTTAACGTGCTCCCTCACTCATAAAAACAGTTCCTCTCTTTCCGACTGAGGGCGTAGGAGTGCTGGGTGCAGGGACCAAAGAACAAATCGGTTTTTACTCAACCCAAGAACGCGTCCCCAAGCAATAACTGTCAACTTTTGATGGGCATCGGGGTAATATTCAGTAGCAAGTTTTCGAAACTTACCAATCGGGACTAAATGGCCAGGATATCCCGCGGAGCACCGGGTCTGAATAGGGCAACACCTACATGCTGACTGTACCGAAGTACCCGACTCATGCATGACCCTTTTGGGCATAGCATGCGGAATTCAAAGTAAATACGCATCCTTCCGTCGTATACACGAAGCCATCGCGGTACCTTCTTCACGGCGTATCTTTTTTTTCTGTAAAAAGTCAAGATACGTCATCTTGCCAGCACAGACTTTTACTTGGCCAAGGATACCGCCTTGAGCAGAAATTGGCTTCTTTGCTTCCGGAGCAGGGTTATATTAGGGTTTCGGGTATTTTGAAAGACGCGATTTCGTTCCATATGTGGGGCTTCGTCTAGATTGTCATGTTCCATTTCTCGGACCGAGCCTGTTGGTGTGGGCTCGTTGGCCCGAGGTGCAGAAGGGACAAAGGATTGTGCTCGAGGGTAGGTACAGTATCCATCACAGTACCTGACGTACAAGTACCGTGGTGTCATGCAGTGTGCAGGAATAATATCACTAGAGCATTAGCATGGAAATTTCGGGCAGCTTTCAGCAAATGACACGAGGCGAGTCTGCAAAAACTCCCAATGCGTTCTCGCAAAGAGCGGCGTCATTCCAAGGCAGGTAGAGTCGGGTAAGGCATCCTCCCAAACGATGAGTCATGATTATGAGATGGTGTGCGAGCGTTCACGATCAAGACTCATGTGCGGTGCTGTACAGGGCAAAGTGATACCTGTTGAATCTGTTGAGTCATTGTGTTTTGGCTGAAGCATGTTGAATTTGGGGGTTGGGTGTGTAGGTGTGTATAAAGGAGGGGTGTCTTATCGATTGCTTAGCGCCGGATCAACCTTGAGGCCGGCAAACGTCACCTGGCAACGCGTGCCATGTTTGCCGCCTTCCTCCTTGCCCCAATCGCGATTTATCACAGAATCGGCTTCTTTCTTTTTCCCCACTCACATCTACCTTTGCACACATGTGACATGTACTCTGGTCAAATGATGCATGTTTCATCGCGTTTGGGTCCGCGCGTTTACCTTTCAGCTTCCGCATTGGAAAAAAAAAACGCGTCATGGACAAGTGCTCGGTACAGCGCATTTGACCTAGTAGAGACGGTATATATTAAATGCGTCCCTGATTGCTCAACCAAACATGGGACGGTCCGAATCATGGGGTAACAACTCGGATCATCACACTCAGGAGTGGATGCGGCGAGACTTTTCCTTGCCCCAACCATTCAGAGACAATGAGCTGTCTTGTCACGTTCAACGTGCATGAACCACGGTAGCAATATTGGGCGACTTTACCCATTTCAGTAGTGGGCAAGAGCGAGGCAGAAACAGAGAGGCCTGCGACAAAAGAGGTGCGCCATGCTGGTTTGGTACATGAGCCATATATTGTCCTCTTATTGGCGCATATCGTCATGTGAGAGGGCATGTGAAGCTTCTGCCTGAGGCGGCATCGGCTGTTAGTCACGACATGTATCATTTGGGCCCTCGCGGCCTGGACTACGTCCCGAAGATGCCTGGGAAATGCCGTACGGGTGTCGAGGCAGAATGCGGTTGACTGTGCAAAACGATGGATACAAGCATGTTTCATGGTTCAAATGCACGAATGGGGGATGCGATCCACGGTTCAGGGCTCGCTTGACAGACCTCCTGCCCTTGAATGACCATATAAACGTAAGCTGATTCACGTGGGCGCTAGCATCAAGCTTCGGAACGACGACCGCACAAGCACCTGGATCCTACATTTCTCCGCTCTCATCCTCACCACTCCTCTTCTGCTCTACATACATAAGTAGGCCATCCCCGTGCTACCGGCATACCCTTTGCCCCTTTCAAGCAGCAAACGACCCGTACTCGCAACTCGACTTTGCAAAACAACAGACTGAGTCCACTCACCTTGGTGTTCCCGCCGCTAGCCTGCGCCTTCACCTTGGTTCATCCACGCCATTCCGACCGGACCACCCCATCCAACCACCGCTACAGAACCCCTGGTAGCCCACATCACCTACGCACGCACGCATTCTTCCCAGCTATCATGTCAGGATTCTTTGATATGCCAGCTGAGCTGCGCAACGTCGTTTACGGCCAACTACTTGGGGGACGCGACTCTCGGCAGCAGGTTCACAAAAACTTTGGATTGTTTACCGTCTCGAAGCAAGTCCACGATGAGTCAACCTCATACTTCTACCAACACAACGCCATGGACATTGACGTTCCATCACCTGCTACCCGCACCGCCACCATCCTGCCTCCGATTGCCGACAAACATGTCCGATACCTTCGCTGGTTGTCTGTGTATGTCAAAACTGCAGAGGCCCACTCGTCACGGCAGCAAAAGGTAGCCAGCACCATTGCATCGCTAGCTGTTATCGGCGCAAAGTTTGAACATGTGTACATCTGCCTCCAGTCGTCGCTCTCAAAACTCGTCAATTCTCGAGTTGATGACTCGGTCTTCGGAATGGACCATCCCATTACGGTTGCTTTGCGACAGCTGCTTGAATCGGGTGTGGCTAAAATCGTCAGTCTCGGGATGTGTGATACCTGGTTTAGACCGGATGTTGGCCAGAAACTCCAGGCTCAATACGGCACTCGACTTGAATTCGTCTCGAGTAGCGAGCGAATGGTGGACCCACGTACCCTGGAAAGACGCCTTACTGGTTCATATGTAAGCACACATCTGACCGGACTAGGGCTTGATGACGAGGCCATTGCAGACGCGCGCTGTCCTCCAATTCCCTTTGGTTCTTCGACCTCTTCGACTCCTTCGTCCCTGATAGGATGTGTCGCCTCTGCGTTTGCAGACTTGGATACCTTCTCTGTTACCGCTTCTGGGCTCGGTCAAGATGAACTAGCGGATGAGCATGATGCAGATGAGACATGCGCAGGTGAGGAGGAATTGTTCTTCTCCATGGAGGACGTGGAGGAGTGGGAAGCCTCTACAAGAGAACATGGGCCTGGTGAATGCAATGATAGTCAGGATATGGATCTTGACGACGACGACGACGACAACGAAGACGAAGAAATGGTGGAGATACCGGGAGAAGAAATAGACGCAATCATGGCCAACATGGAGGAAGCTGCTCACTATAGTGTGAATGATGCTGACATGTCATTTATGGTCAACTTTGCGCCGGCGTTGTTGTTGCATAGACACAAGCTTGGTGACCATGTGTAAGTGACTTTGATGCCATGGAGGTTCTCTAGTGTGCACTACTTGTGACTGTAGCATGCGTAGTAAGCCGATTTTTGATAGTATGGTTGCAGCGAGCGACTCTTGTTTCGGGATGTGGCATTCTCTTTTCGACGCTCCAGCGCATAGCCATCTTACGGCCTGGGTGTTTGGCGTCCTTTTCCACCTGTTGCAGACGGTGCGTGCAAGAGCTTTTCTCGGTGTATCAGCGGGTTTTTAACGGCGGTTTGGCGCACAGCACTGACTCTCGCGTCTTTGAGGGCTAAAATTTGTCCTTGTTCACATGCTAGTTTCCAAGAGTACGTAACTATTACGAGCGGCCGCAGGGAGCCCGTATTCCCTTGTGCCAGGTTCATAGGGTGCTGTATGGCAAATTTTCAGTATTCGATAGGAATTAAATTATGACAATACCATGTCAGGCTCCCTTGCCGAGAAGTCGTGCTACAATGGCCGACTGATGCAGCGGAAGAGTTATTTTATACCTCAACGTTGTCATCAAACGGGTCAAATTAATTTTTTTACTCTTCTACAGCACGAGAGTACTAGCAATGAATAAGGTCAGCAGGGGCGGGAGCTTTGTTTGCACATTATTTATTGTCTGGATATAAGGATAGGGGGCAAGGTGTTCGCTTAGATGCAGTCGTTCCCCTTCTCGCAAGGTCCATTCACTAACAAATTACTAGAGGCAAAGTAACTACGGTCGCCATTGTGCACCCCCAATCTGTTTCGGCAATTGTCCGAGGTTGATTTTAAGTTGCGACACCCGTGCGGGCTAGTCACCGGGAAGTGGCTGATGAGACGGGCGACTGGAGTGCTGTGAGGTTTGACGGGTACCTTTGGTACACAAGGTGGCCGAACAGAGAATGGAAGAATGGCTGGAAGAGAAGAAGAACAAGAAAAAGACACGGGCCCGTGATTGAGCAGGCAAAGGGCTGTGACTGGGGCCGAGTTGTATATACGCGATATGAGGGAGGTTTGATGGGAGATGAAATGCATAGATTTGCAGCGCAGCGCAGCGTATCAAAGGGGCCGAGGAAAGCTCTATCGTAATCTGTGAGGGAGGCCCGCATGGTGGATCCGCCCAGGCGGGGAGATTACTCAACTCGACTAAGCGTGGCCGCAATCTGAAGCCTTTCCCTTTTGCCTCTGTGATTCGCCACCAAGACGGCTGTTTCCCGACCCCGAGTTTGCGTTGGAGTAGTTTTTTTATTTTAGTTTCGCGTTGGAGCTCCCAGTCCGAATGCAGGCAAGGAGAGTGAAATGCCCGCCACTTGCCAGTCACCCACAACACCAACAACATGGACAACGACAACGACAACAACAGCAGCAGCAGCAGCAGCAGCAGCAGCAGCAGGGACACTCGGCACGCAGCAACTCACAATGCCGTTGCAGCCGTGCGGCCGTGCAGCCTTGCAGCCGTTTGGCACCGCACCGCACTGCTCACACTCGCAACAACGCCCGGCACAGCGACGGGCCGCCGTCTGATTCGCCGCCGGACGCCAGCCAAGCAAGAAGCCACTGCAGCGGCTTGGGAGCTGGTCGCTGGCCGCACGCCGCTTGGAGCTGGTCGCTACCCGCAAGAGGGCTGAGAAGGGTCTGCCAAGCGCAATCTCGCTGGCCCCATGCCGCCTCCTGCGCGCCTTGGCCGGCCCTGGTGGCTTGCCGCCTCTCTCTTGTGTTAAAATGCGATGATCCCCCGACGCCGCCTAGCCACAGGACGTCGCATAGCCCCTAATCGCCAACAAGACACTTTTGTGAGCTCCTGCCGTGTAGCTCGTCTGGTCCTCGTCCTCGTCCTCGTCTCCGCTCTGCACCCGGCCTGCCCGTCATGATGCTGCCACTTGTCGGAAGCCGGAGTCCACTGTTTGCGCTCTCGGTGAGCGCTGGCTGTGTCCTGGTCTTTGTCTTTGCCTTTATGGCTTGGCAGAGTCCACCCCGGTATACTTTTCACCACAGCTCGCCAAATACAAACATGTACGTCTTTCCCCCCCTGCGTTGTGACTCGAATGGAAACCAAAACCAAAACCAAAAAAGGGGGGAGACACTGCGGCTAACACTGTCATTACAGAGCAGCAGCAGCAAACGCCCAGTCCGACGTGTCCATTAGCGAAGTCATCCGATTACTCTACCAGAACTTGAAGACAGCGCCGACCGCGCCCTTTATCCAGGAGCCAAATGGCAGCCACATCACCCTGCCGCCGAACCCGCGCTACACAAAGAACCTGGGCAGCGACGTGTTGATTCTGGATCTGGAGACGCGCCCCCTCAAGTCGACCGAAGACTACAACAGGGGCGCCTACGAATGGCGCAACATCAACCACGTCACTGGCGGTATCTTCAACCACTACACCTATGCCCTCGTCCACGGCTACGACTACAAATTTGTCCAGGCGCACGAATTCGAAGACCGACACGCCACCTGGATCAAGCCCTCTGCGCTCGCAAACCACATCAAGAACTACAAGTTCATCGTCTTCCTCGACGCAGATGCCGCTTTCCGCTTCCTCAACGTGCCCGTTGAATGGATGCTGAACTACTGGGACATCAAGCCGCATCATTCCTTCGTCATGGCAAAAGACCCCTGGAGCGAGAAGGAGCCCCAGTACAACTCGGACCGCTTCAACCGCACATACACAAACACCGGCTTCATGATTGTACAAAACAACGAGCAGACCATGCCCATCCTCAAGGCGTGGCACGAATGCCCCGACGACACGCGCTACGCAAACTGCTCGCAATGGAAGCAGCCGCGCTTCCACGAGCAGTCTGCTTTTGGCGAGTACATTCGCTACGATTACGAGCAATACATCAAGGAGCTTGACTGTGGCGAGGCCAACGGCTTTCCGGGAGTCGAAGTCAGCAACTGCCAGGGCAAATTCATCAGACATTACTGGTTCGAGAAGAGCAACGTCAAGGTGGATTTCCGAGACAACATCATGCAAGCGCTCACCCTGCCCATACAAAAGGTCTTCGCCGAGAATATCGGCGGCGTCGTAGCCGAGCAGAAAGAGAATGTTATACTGTGATCATACACTGCCTCTCCCGCATTTACAAAACGAACAGACACAGACAGACACGCGTTTCACGAGCAAGAAGGGGGGTTTTATCGCATAGCATAGCGTTGCATTACTACGGCGTTTTTTCTTTTGCTTTTCGTTTGCTTTTTCCGTCTGGTGGGTTAAACAAGACAAGCCCACACATGTCATTCAGGGCCAAACTTCGCTTTTCGATCCGGGTCTTCCGCCGCGATGATACCCCAACACGAGTTCAAATTCTACCACAAAAACGTTACGCACGCCTCTTTTTTGCCTCTTGCTTTTTCGTCTTCTCCTCTCAGCGCATACATGATGCATAACTACTATACTTTGGCTTGGGCACAGTACCAACACGCATCGCCTCTGCCTCTTATGCTCGTCATCGACCCAAGCAAGGCCTCCAACATTCCTCCCTCAACACGCACACACACACACACACACACACACACTTATGTCGTAACACCCGGATCCCGTGTCACCTCCTCTTTTCACCCATTACCACCACTGCAATCACGATCTCATCTCTCAAACGCGTACATCGAAGCTGGTCTATCTGGTAGCGCCCAAGCAAAAAAAAACTCTTGATGAATGAACAGGCCACTCGCGCGCACTCGACCGCCTCCTCCGCCACACTGCTGTCTGCTGATGCACTAGCCACGAGTACTACCATGCACGCCAAGACACTAGTCACCACACTTGTCGTCAGTGATCGCCATGGGCCTAGACTGTTTTGAGTTTCCCAATCAAGGCTTACTAGACCTTACCCTATCCGGACTTTGCATCTATGAGAGGTTTGGTGCCAGACGACTCGCGTGGGGGGTGATTGGCGTAAGCTGATTACCGCTGACACACGGATACGGCGGTGGTTGGTGGACATGTTGGAGTGCCAATGGGTAAAAAGAATTGGATTCGTCTGGATAGAGATGGATGGGACATGTCGACATGAAGAGAACGTTGGCACTGTTCTTTGTAGTTTCTGTTTCTATTCCGAATTGCTTTGGACTGGCCTTTAAAAGCCATGATTGATAAATTGATACTACACTTTTATTTTCTTCCGGGTAGTAATACACTGCCATGACTTTTTAGGAAGCTGGGTCTCTACAAAGACTTTTCGGCGTCCAATTTGCCCTAAAATCAATACTACTTAGACATGTGCGGATACTCATAACAGCCCTTCTTTGCGTGATTTGAACTTCAGCGGTGGAAACAGTTGTTAGTCAGTGAATCCAGCAATTCAATGGGGTTATTTAGACACGGAATACATTGGTGTTGAAGTCAAGGATAGAATCATGTTTCTTCGTGTTTTTTTTTTCACGTAAAAGCCAGGAGATATGTTCAAAGAAACCACCCAACAGCAGTACTTTCACCACATGCTCATTCTCATTAAATCCACGCATGGTCTCATGATCCACTCTTTGTCTCAGATCCCAGCCGTCTGTTCCACCATCCCCTCCACGCCGACCCTCCTCTTTTTGTCTATTGTAAATCTTTGTTCCCCCTCGTTGGAAAAAAAACTTGAAAACCGAGCAAACATGGCTCACCTTGTCCAAACCCATCTTCACCCCCTGACCATCAATACAACATGGGAAACCAAGCCGAAGCCCGAAACTCTAGCAAAGGCTACGGCCTCTCTAAGCACCATCCCTACTATGCCCCCGACTCTTCAGAGGCGACAGTAACACGCCCGGTGAAGAGGAAGAGGGCGCCGCCGTTGCCGAGAGGAGGGGAAGCGAGACCAAGGATTCCTCGAGAAAAACGCGATATAGAGGCGAAGAAGAGGAAGGGCGAGGAATACCTTGACGAGCAGAGGTCGATGCAGGATGCTATTCCGCAGCAAACACTACAACAAAAGCCACAGCAACAACCAGACACCTCACACTCGGACGCGATACATTACCCCCAACGCCCAACCGAACAAGCCATCCAAGCCCAGCTGCTCGGCAACGACGCAGCAATAGTAGCAGCAGCAGCAGCAGCAGTAGCAGTAGCAGCAGAAAATTCCACCCACCTTCTTCCCCCGCTCTCGAAGAAACGCAAACTCAACTCCAACATCGCAAACTCCTTCCTCGGCACTCCCTCTGCACGACTCGGCATCATTCCCGCGGCTGTCACGCAAACTTTCCGCGCACTCGGTCGTGTATCAGGATTCATCATATGCGCAGCTGGTAAAAGCGGGGTGGAAGCCGTGCGTCACGTGTCAGGTGCCATTTGTGTCTATGTAGACGATGTCAAGAAGAATGTGGCGCTTCGTGCTCATGCAGCGAATGTTTTCGAGGGGCAGCCCAGCGTACAGGGACAGGGGGGAGGAGATGGCGACAAGGACGAGGGATTTCAGGGTGGCGGTGGGGGAAATGACGATGGTGGAAGACGAGAAGAAGAAGAAGAATCCGACTCTGATGACGATGACGATTATTATGCTAATGGCACGCCCAGACCAAGTACTGCATCAGCTGTACGACTTCCCGCTCCTAGGCCTGTATCTGATTTACTCCCAAATCATTTGATCCCCAGCCGGATGCCTCGCACTGCTGCCGCCCAGGGGGACGGAAGCGGAAGCAGATATAGTTGGGCGAGGAGGCGACAAGGGAGGGGAATCCGTAATACATCTGATACAGTGTCTGTTGTGAGGAGGGATGCAGGGACACAGACAGAGTCAGTCTCTAGCAAATCACTCAGTACGCGCACTGGAAGCGAGACCGTGGTACATGACAACTCGAAGCGCTCGGTGCAGCTACTTGCTGGCGCTGGAGAAGAACGTGTTACGAAAGGGAGAAAGAATATACCTTCTCCTTCGCCACTGCCGCCACCGCCGCCGCCGCTGCCTCCGCCAAGGCCCAGAGTACAGCGAGTCGGGTTGAATGTACCATCGCCCATGTCTCGCCTTCTCGAGAAGAAGGAGACTTCAGAGCAGGCACCGCATTTCACACATGTAGCCAGCAAGAAAACAGTTCGCATTGCATCATCGCAGCCAGCCCCTCGGTCAAAAGCCCGCCACGCCGTCCTACGGCACAGTCGGCAGCCCGATGAAATTCTCGAGCATGACGACAGAAACAGGAAAAAGATGCAGCGGACCAAGACCATTATCCACAAGATATGGGAGGAACAGTGCATCGCTGGCATAGCCCAGCAATACATTGACGGCGTAGCCGAGCTGCGGCAACAAGCCATAGCCAACGGCCGGGCCTTCCCCCAGGGCCTCTCTGGCTGGCACGAGATGAGTGAGGCGGAGCAGCAACGCGTAACATGGGCCACTCGGGCCATTGAAGAGAACGAGCGTCTTCATCGTAGTCGGTCAAGCTCGGCAGCTCCTGCTGGTGCTGGTGCTGGTGCTGGTGCTGATCGGATAGCAGCACTGCAAGCAGCCGGCGGTGGCAGCCAAGATGCGGATATACAAGAACAGCAACGGCAGCCGGCGCCAGTGCCTGAAATCGACCAGGCTTTAGTAGCGAGATTCGGCACCGGCGGTCCACATGCGGGACTGCTTCGCACACTGGCTGCCCAGAGAGATTACTTCTTGTTCGCCCGACGCCGCTGGCCAGACGACATGACTGGCTGGGCTGACAAGTACTCGGATCAAGAGAGACAGCTCGTCTTGGAAGCGACTCGGTACATGGAGCAGCAGGAAGCGATTGAAGACTCGATGCAACAGCCAGCTTCTGAACTTTTGGATGACGAGTCCTCGTCGGAAAACGACGAGTGATGCCCATGAGCCCTTGTTATCTGCTTTTATTAACTAGAAATAACACGCTTTCCGTAGTGGATGATGGTACGCCGCTGACTGTAAGGCAGCAATGGGTTTTGATGTGGTTCGTCGGGAAAGCCCGACGGTTAGGGGGGGGTTCCAAACAAGGAGCGTTGATGAGTATGTATTGGTCAAGTCGCCATTGTAGTAATTAACGAGGTCCAGAAATTTTAGAACTTTGTTTGAGCAGCAAAAGAAAGCCCGGGGGGAGTAAGCACTGGCACTGCTGCAGGCAACCATGTTGAACTCGTGTATTGTATTGTATTGTATCGAGTCAAGTAATATTGAGAATTCATAATTTCATAAAGCACTGCACCAAATCAAATGCATTGCCACTTGCAAGCAACAGCTAGTGATAGGCCGCTTACAAGTCGCGCCTTCGTCAAGCTGATGCTTTGGTTATGCAGCATTCTGACCAATCAGAGCAGGCATGTTCGACTCATACTGAGCCGAGCCATGTCTTGCTTTAGCAGCGCCAACTGCTTTGCCATCGATCGTGCTATCCTGGTGTAGCCAGATGATTATATGAGTGAGGTAGTAAGGAAAGTCTAGAAGAAAAAAAAATTCATCCGGTTCGGGATCCATCTCATTACCAGTTCTGAGGGCCAGCCAACACGGCAGAAGAGAATCCAATCGCCAGGCCAATGGTACGCAAAGCTAAAGACGGGGCGCCGCCAGTGGAGAACCATCCGGGCGGCGGTCATATCACAGTCACGGTGCAGCAGTCACGCTATGCACTTGACGCCGTTGATGCCCCCGCTTCCAAGGAGGTAATGTCCAGTGACCTTCCAAGGGTTGTATGATTACTGATATTTTTAGATACTCGTCAAGGACCTATCAATCGCAGTAGCGAACCGGGAACTACTGTCACATAGCACACTTCACTTGGTGGAAGCTCGGCATTACGTTCTCGTGGGCCGCAATGGGACCGGAAAGTCCACTTTGCTCAAGGCCATAGCAAATGGTCTGATTCCCGGGATTCCCTGGAGCACCCGTATCTTACTCCTGGGCCAGACTAGAGAAGAGGATCTGGAGAATGACAAGGGCAGGCTCAATCTCCAGAGTGAAACGGTTTTACAGCACGTGGTCCGGAGCGATCGGACCAGGGAACGCTACATGCGCGAAGAAAAAATACTTGGGGAAGCATTCGTGGATTCTGCTGATTCCATGGCGCCTGTCAGGGCCCACAGACGCATTGGCCACGACAGGCTGGCACTGCAGTTGAAGGAATGTCATCGTATCGCCGAGAGAAGGAGCGGCGCACGAGGGAAGCAGGCCAGGAAAGAGCTGATCAAGCTTGAAGAGCGCTTCGACGAGGCCGGAAAGCGGGTGGAGGCGGGTGAAGACGAGATGAGTGCAACGGAGCTCAGCGAAGAGATGCAAGCCGCGTCCGAGATGCTTTCAGGTGTGCAAGCCTCTCTGGAACTCATGGATGCTGGCAAGGCAGAGATGAAAGCCCGCATGGTCTTGCTGGGTCTTGGTTTCAAGGAGGAGCGCATCGACAATCCGGTCTCAGAGCTCTCCGGGGGTTGGAAAACACGTTGTGACCTTGCTTGTGCCCTTGCACAGTACTCCGACGTGCTGCTGCTGGACGAACCCACTAATTTCCTTGATTTGCCATCAATCATATGGCTGCAGAACTACATCCGCGGCCTGAACGGCACAACCGTCCTGCTCACGACCCATGACCGCAATTTCGGTGATGCCGTTGCGGAGGAGCTCATCGTTCTGCGGAACCAGACCCTGGAGTCGTTTCGCGGCGGCCTCAGTTTGTATGAGCGGGAGAGATGGAAGACGGCCAGGCATATGACGAAGATGAAGGAGGCGCTGGACAGGCAGAAGAAGCACGTAGAGAGGACTATTGCAGGCAACATCAAGGCCGCCAAAGACAAGGGAGACGACAAGAAGCTGAAGCAGGCGGCATCCAGGAAGAAGAAGTTGGACGAGAGGATGGGAGTGCAAGTCAGTTCCAAAGGCGGTCGCTTCAAACTGAGTCGCGACCTTGCGGGCCATCACACGTCCCGTCGCGCAGAAGTGGAAATACCGGATTTTGATCCGCCGGTAGATGTCTCCTTTCCCCACCAACCACCAGCGCTGCGGTTCCCAGGAGCGTTGGTACACCTGGACCAGGTGTGCTTTGCGTATGCTAAAAACACAGACGGGCCGATATTGAGGGACGTCAGTTTGACGATACATCCACGTGCGCGGATAGGGGTGGCAGGTCTGAATGGGTGTGGCAAGAGCACGCTGGTGTCCCTGATTACGGGAGGAGGGGGTCTGAGGCCGACGTCTGGCACGATTGTGCGACACGCGCGGGTGAGGATTGGACGGTATTCGCAGCAGTCGGTGGAGGAGATGACGGCCATGGCGTCGGCAAACCCACAGCTAACGGCGCTCCGCCATATACTGGACTCGGCTGGAGAGGGCATGCAAGAAAAGGAAGCGCGAGCGCTCCTGGGCGGTCTAGGGCTGCATGGACAGACGGTATCGGACGTGCCGCTGGCGCTGCTCTCGGGAGGGCAGAAGGTCAGGGTAGCGCTCGCTGGGCTGCTGTGGCCGCCGCCGCACCTGCTCATACTCGACGAAGTAACGACGCATCTAGATGCTGATACGACGCTGGGTCTCGTGCTGGGCTTGCGACAGTACACTGGGGCGCTAGTGGTGGTTAGCCACGATCGGTTTTTTATGAGGTACGTCAGCGCCACTAACTGCTTGGGCAGCCCTGGGGGGCCGCAGTTCACACCGCATATGGCGTGAGGGTCATAATCAAAGCCAACTATTGACAACCCCACAGAACCATGGTAGAAGGAGAATCGCCATACAAGCTAGCGCCAGGGGTCCGGGGCTCGGGCGACGAGGCTGACGAGTCTGCGTCTGAAAGCAGCGAGTCGGAGGCGGCAGAGACAGGGGTTGGGTCGCGAACCGTTTTTCGGCTGGCCAGAGGGCAGCTTAGGGAGCTAGAGGGCGGCATGGACGAGTATGAGGCGATCGCCGCCAGGAGGGCTGCAAAGCTAGCCAAGGTGCAGGCATAGCGAACAGGACTGTAGGCACATGTTGGCGGCGGCGGCGGCGGAGGAAATACGAAAGCGGCGAGGACAAGGACGGGGGCATACGGGCCCCATCACGGACGACGTTTTGTCGTTGTGGGCATGTCGACTCGAGGAGTGACAGACGCCAGGGCCAGCAGACTGCAAGACTCCGGGCGGGCTTGCTACCCGCTGCACGCACTGATGACTACGCGACACCTGCGCGTACATCATAGTGCACGGGAAGTTTAGGGGCAGCTTTTGTCGCCAAGCTAGCAAAGTAATATTGCTCCAACGCGTCGTCGCTCTCGCTCCTTTTGCAGCAGCGTCCAATTGGTCTTCATTCATTAGCCATTGGCGTGCACCATGCCCATCTTCCCTTGTATACCTTTTCCGTCGCCCAGAATTATGCGGTAAACATCTGTAGGCTTGAAATCCTCCAGCCGGTGCGCATGAACAAACCGACGTCGTGTTTCGAACTAAGCTCAAGCCTGGAACCCTGAATGCAAAGTGCCGGCCAGCATCATGGGCGAAGCCGAATCCTCGTCGACACCTCGCTCCACGGCCGAACCGCAGCTCAAGGCTGCCAAAGACAAAAACTGCCCCTTCTGCGGCCAGGCCTTTACCTCGAGCAGCCTGGGCCGCCATCTCGACCTCTACATCCGGCCCAAGAACCCAAAGGCTCCCGACGGCATCCATGTCGTAGACGAGATACGCAAGCTGCGCGGCGGCATCACACGGCGCCAGGCAAAGGGCAGCGTCTCGACACCGCGACGGGACGACAGCGGCACCAGCACGCCCGCCAACAAGAAGCGGGTCGCGAGCGAAGACTCGTCCATGCTCGTCCAGAGCCCCGACGATGACGACGAGTCGTTGCAAGTGGGCAAGACGAGGAGCCACCACTTCAAGGATGTGAGCTGGGGTGGTGGTGGTGGCAACGGAACCGGCACCGCCACCGCCAGCCGTCTTTCACGTCTGGGGACCAAAACACCAGACCCCCGCCGCGATGCATCACGCCAGATCCGCAAGGCCGACCTCGACCAGCGGCACAAGACTGGCGAGGAGGCCGAGATTGCGAGCGCGACCGAGATGGCGCTGAGAGAGCTGCTGAAGAGCGTGCGTGAAGCCAAGTAGGTGACCCCCCCTCTCCCCCCAACCGACGGCATGACATGAACATGACACAACATGTGACCTGACGAGTGCTAACAAAATACCCAGTGCAAAGGCATCCGGCTCCGGCCTCTTCGACTTTGACCCCTACACGCAAAACTTCCCTTCCCTCTGCCTCCACATCCTCCCCGCGCCCTCCACACTCTTCTCCCCCACGCCCTTTCCCACGGCCGAGTCATGGTCGATATCCCCGCCGGGTCAGAAGCAGTTTGAAGCGCTGAATAAGCAGGTCCGTGAGCGCCTGCTTGCCCACCAGCGTCAACGCCAGATCAACCAAGTCTATCCTTCGGGCGGCCAGCCAGCCGCGCCGTCCACAACCTCATCGCCCTTGCCCACTCCTCCCCTCTTCGACCATGATCCGCAACGCCTCTTTGGCCACATTGCCGATGCCTTTCACCACTGGACTCAGCACTCGGACAAGACCAGGCAGGAGTACTGGCAGATTGAGATTCTCCGCTGCTATGCTCGTGCCCACGACCGACGCCGCGAGGCCGAGGTCCAGCTCGAGAACGCACGCCGGGAGATTGACTACCTAAAGGCGAACCACTACACGCCCGGCGCCCCCGATGTGTCGCCCATCAGCATCAACCTGGGTGCCGACACTGCACGCGAGCTTGCAAAGCACGGCATGGACTACCGCAACTGGGACTACGACCGCCTCATCGACAAGTGGCGCACTGCCATACGCGAAAACAAGGCCTCCGTCTCCGGCCTGGCTGCCCAGAAGCAACTGCCCGGCGAAGGTGGCTCACGCAGCTGCTCCATGGCCAGCCTGCCTCCGCAGTTTGCCACGGTCAACCAGCCCAGACAAGGCAGCCCCATCAAAGTAGAGACGTCGATGCCCTTTAGTGCCCCGCCCACGCTCAACGGCGACGACCAAGTCGATGCAGAGGGCGACGATGATGACGAAGAAATTGACCTGACTCCGCACACGATTGACGACGAAGACCCAATGCACCACATGCATCAAGTCCAACGCCAGTCTGTGCATCAGTCCCAGCATCATCACGGGACGCCGCTCCAACCGACGCCACAGCATCCCTCGCAGCAATTTCAGTCCCACATGCAACCCACCCAGCACCTCACCCAAGCTCAGATTGCCCAAGCCCAGGCTCAAGCCCAGGCGTGGGCAGCAGCTCGCCAGCACATGAACCAATCCCGCCAAGACTTCCGTCCGCATCAGCAGCACCAGCTCTCGCCGCACCTGCAACACGTCAGCTCAGCCGAAAGCAGCCGACGAGAGTCGCTAGCCATGATGGACCCGCATGCTATGAATCAAAACACCATGAACAGCATCGGTGCCTCGATGGGCATGTCGGGCGGCATGGATAGCCTCGACAGCCACCAAGACCAGTTCCTACGAATGGACATGGGTATGCCCACTGGCTTCGTTGGCTCAAACGATGGCGGCGTGTCTATGGGTTAGCGTTGACCATGTCTCAGCGCCGTTGTACCACTGCCAACAGCGAGAAGACGTCTGTTCGGGCAGGCGTAACACGATACATGGACCGGATGCTTGGTAACGTTCATTCTTCCTCTTCGTCCTTTCGTTTGTCACTCTCCGTCTTTCTCTCGTATTTCTTAGCCTGGCCTCTTCGTGCGCATACCCATATACCCGGCCTTGTCACTTGATACCCATCTCTATCGTTTGTATAACCTATTAATACCTCTGCATTTACCAAGAATGTTTTTCCTTTGTAGATACTGCATGCCTTCATTGGCAACATCTGGGTGGCCATCTTGTTTAGCTGTATATGCTGTTCATAAAACTCATTTTCCTTTGTGTACCTGTTAGATATTAGACCTTCCGGCGCTCCTCGGCGGATGAATGGGACAAACAAATAACCAATCAAACAAATACTTCGAACCCGATCACCAAAGATGCCCAAGATTATGAATCAGCTACGGCGATCAACATGGCCTAGTGACTGTTTGGCGCATTGCAAACACTCGGTTCGCTAGTGGCAAGGAGAGACTCTATGAGTCGTCAATTGAGATTATGGCACAGTACAGTTTACGGTGGAGATTGGCGTCGTATAGCCGGCAGGGGGAAATATCGGGTGTGTGATGGAGCAAGGTGAACGTCTTCCTTTTCTTGTTAAAATCAAACTTCTCTACACGTATACATTCTGGAGGCTGACGGTGTGCATTTGCACGTCGATATTAACACCGCGCGGTCCCAGATACCAGTTTCTGAGCAAAGCATCATTCACGGCTCATTTTACTGTCAAGGCTAGGATGCGAATAGTTTCTGTAATCTCCGTACAGACTAGTAAGTGCGATCCGCACGAATCGGCATTCGGCATATGTTTTATCCGGGTCCACGATCATCGCCTTTCCTTCCTTCGTAGCCTTCTCCACACTTTCCAACTCCGCTCACATCCTGGATTTTGATCAGATCACCGGCCGATTTTACCGGTAGTAATCAAGTGGCGGATAACGCGTACAAGTGTCCAAATCACATCACATCTCGGCAGCCACATATAGCAGGTACCAAGACTTTTGCGAGGTCGATCTGAAGAGAAGTGGGGGATGGTATGCATACATTGTTCGGGGTAGTATGTCCGACGTCGGGATTGTATGCGATTACCAATTAGCTGCGCACCTACAACAATAATGTTCCTCCCCAACGTAGCTCCTGCTGTACACGAGAGCATCGTATCGTCTTTGCAATCTTACGTCGGTGCCATGGCTCATTTGAACATGATACAGCGAGTCATTTCCACCTTGGCGCTCCTTAGCAGCCTTTCAGAAGTGACAGCTACGTACGGCACATCCAAAGTCACTCTTCCTGGTTATGGCAGCTTCGTCGGCACTACTGTCTCGCAAACACTCACCAAAAAGCCTTTACCGGCACCCGTAGATGCATGGCTTGGTATTGACTATGCTTCTCAACCTACTGGCGAGGCTCGCTTCGCACCTGTTGGGCCTCCAGAGCCATTTTCGGGATTGAGAAATGCTTCGCAGTATGGACTGTCGTGCCACCAGGATCCCTTGGGTATCACGTACGAGATGAACGAAGCGTGTCTGAGTATGAACGTTTTTCGACCGCAGAATGTCTCGGCGCAGGAGAAACTACCAGTTTTGGTTTGGATTCATGGGGTATGTTCTGCATCATGACGGGAGAGCTAGAACGCTGACGACTTAGGGTGCTTTCATTGCTGGAAGCTCTAGAAGTTTCGACGGGCCCTCTTTCGTGTCCAATTCCAGAGAGCCCCTGATTGCTGTAACATTCAACTACCGGGTGAGTTGGCTCCATGTTGAACTATAATCAAGGCTAAACCGGAGTAGGTCAGCTCCTTGGGCTTCATTCCACACCCTGTTTTCGAACGTCTGGGTCTGCTGAACCTTGGCCTTCGGGATCAAGAAACTCTGCTCAAGTTTGTCCAGCAATACATCTCGGCTTTTGGCGGAGATCCTACCCGCGTTACTATTGGTGGTCGTTCAGCCGGTGCACATTCAGTCGGCATACACCTTTTCCACAACTACAACAAATCTGAAGGCGCTGCGCCTCTCTTCTCCCAGGCTCTCCTTCAGTCTGGAAGTGTGACCGCTCGCTCGTTCCCCAGCTCTACATACCCATTATATCAAGAGCAATTCTCACGGTACCTGGGCCTGACGGGATGCAGTGCTGTAGCCAACAGTACAGACGCTGAAATTATTGGATGCCTACGTGCTGCTCCCATTGATGCAGTTCAGAATGCTAGCGCTGTATTATGGCGAGAGTCCGAGTATCCTATCACGTGGCCATTTCAGCCCACACGCGGAGGACCACTACTCGAACAGGCTGGCTCAATTTCTAGCCAAAACGGGCAATTCTACCATGTTCCCACTATCACAACCAACGTCCCTGACGAGGCAAAATTCTACTCACCCGGAGACATTGAAACAAACGCAGACTTCCTCGCCTTCATGAAGAATATCATTCCCGGTCTGAGCGCCGAGGATCTATCAGACATTGAAGCCTTGTATCCAGACCCCGCCAGCGATCCCAACGGCCCATACGCCCAAAGTCCAAATTCCACGCAATACGACCGCATCTCTGCCGCACTCACCGACTACATGTACGTCTGTGCTGGCCAAGAAACCGCCATGCGCATGTCGTCCGCCTCAGTTCCTGTCTATAAACTCGTCTTCGCCGTGAACAACACTTTTCCCAGCTGGAAAGGTATTCCACACACTGCTGACACAAAATACACGTGGGCCGAGCCTGGTGGTACTGGTGGCGTGCAGTACCCCGACGTAGGCAAGGAGCTGCTACATGCGTATTTTTCCGACTTTGTGGCCTTGGGCGACCCGAATAAGGGGAACAGGACGGGCGTTCCGGTGTGGCCAAAGTATGTTGATGGATTGGGTGGAGGATTGCCGGGGTTGCAGTTGAGGCTGGAGCCGTTCGGGAATAGTAGGGTTGAGGGGGATGGGATTAGGAGGGTGCAGTGTGAGTGGTGGAGGGATGAGGAAAGGGCTATAAGGTTGGAGAAGTAGAGGACGAGACAGTGATGGAGGGTGTTTTTTTTTAAAAAAAAAAGCAGACATTACAATTACTGTTTTGAAGTTCTTACGATGAAGAGGACGTTGCAGCTACATATTTAGCCGCTGCCTCTATGTATATACCAAACCCCCGCTCTCTTTACGCACCAACGCCAATCTGACACTTGCACAAATCCCTCTAACCCGGTCCTCGGGTAAGAGAGAGAGAGAGAGAGAGAGAAAAGTTCCTCAAAATTCCCAACCACCGATATCGCGGTTCCCAACTTCCCAGCAAGCGGGAATACCAAGCCTTGCCCCACGTGCGCTCCTTGATTGGCCGCCGCTCAACCTCCGAAGCCCCGGCCAGTTGAGCTAAGCACTCAACGTCGACTTCTCACTTGTATTACCACCTGTCACAATCGCCCTTATCTGTCGTCCATGACGACGGTTATATGCAGGAGCGGGCGCTATCAAGGCAAACAAGCCATAGACAAGCCGCTACTAGCTACATAAGCTTGCCCAAGCTTTCCCACATCGTTTGTGGTAGCACTCCGAGGGTGCCGGAAGCGCATGGGAGGAATGCTTAGTTGGGATAGTGTAGCGTTTGTAAGTGCGGGAAGGAAGTAGTTGCAAGTCCCGAGGTATAAAACGATGTGTGTGCTTTGCTTGTAAAGTTGGCATATGTTTTTTTTTCTCTCTTCGGTTTCGTGATTTACAAGTCAAACCCGCCTTCTTGTTACCATTGTACCCGGCGTTGAGCATGAACAAGAAGAACATCATGAACAGCTTGGTGGCACTCTGCCTCGCAGCAACAGCATCATCATACCCTACAATCCACAACAATGTTAACCACCCCCAACACACGCTCTTAAACGACAGCTATCTCGTCTCCGTCGGCCCCCGCCCTTACTACATTATCAACAACATGACCGACAGCCCGCTAAAGCGCAAACTACAGTCGTGTGAGAACAAGCCCGTGGCCATTAACAGCTTCACCATTGGCCATCGCGGCGGTGGCACTTTGCAGTTTCCCGAGGAAACGGTTCGGTCTGAAGATGCTGGGGCGCGTATGGGCGCGGGCATCCTGGAATGCGATGTTTCGTTTACGGCGGATCTGGGGCTGGTGTGCAGACACAGTTTGTGTGATTTACACACGACAACGGACATCTTACTGAGGCCAGACTTGGCGAAGAAGTGTACGGTGCCGTTTCAGCCGGCCAACGGGACGGTGGCGGCAAGTGCATTGTGTTGTACGAGTGATATTACCATGGATGAATGTACGTTGTCAATTTTGTCTTCTGTGTGTGTTTTTTTCCCTTGGTCAAAAACAAACCAACATGAAAAAATCACCCCAGACCTTGAAAAGAAGACCAAAAAAAAACAGAGTAGTATGCTAATACAAGGGAAAACAAAAAAAGTCACATCCCTCTGCGGCAAACAAGACGGCTTCAATGCCTCGGCCACAACGCCAAACGACTACCAATCCGGCACCCCCAACTGGCGCACAGAACTCTATGACACATGCGCCACCCCGCTTACGCTCGACGGCTACATCGACCTCGTAGACGCGTACCCGGGCTACCGCAACTTCACGCCCGAGCTCAAGACGCCGCCGGCCGCGGTGCCCATGCCCTTCAACGGCACCTTCACCCAAGCCGCGTACGCACAGTCCTTGGTCGACGCCTTCGGCAAAAAGGGCATCGACCCCTCACGCATCTGGCCGCAGAGCTTCCTCTTCGACGACATCAAGTACTGGATCGAGCACGACGCGCAGTTTGGCGCCCAGGCCGTCTACCTCCAGGAATTCGACTCGGCCGCCGACCTAGCAGCCGGCTTTGCAAACCTCTCGGTTGCACGCGCAGCAGGCGTCAACATCATCTCCCCTTCGCTGCCCATGCTGCTGTCGCTCAGTCGCGGCCCGGATAACAAGAGCACGGCGGTGGTGGTGGAGTCGGAGTACAGCAAGGCTATAAAGGCGCATGGCTTCGATATCATAGCCTGGACGTTTGAGCGCTCGGGGCCCCTGGCAACGGTCAGGCAGAGGGGCGAGTATTACTTTCAGAGTATTGCCGAGGGCGTGACGCACGACGGGCAGTATTATGAGGTGCTGGATGTGTTGGTGAGGGAGGTTGGCGTCAAGGCTTTGTTCACCGACTGGGCGGGCACAGTGGCGTATTTTGCGAGTTGCTTTGGGTTGAGTGGGCCGGAGGGGGGGAGTTATTGGAAGGGAGCGTAGTTGTATAGTCATGAAAAGAAGAAATCTCTGTGTGTGCATGTGAGAGAGAGAAGGGACAGGACGGGGGGGGGGGGAACAATGGACATTGTAGTTTTGACATGGAAAAGTCAACTTTGTCATATCAAAGTTTTTCCTCCTCTTCCTACTCTTCTTCTTCTGGGTAGGAAATTTCAAGTTTTTGCTTCTTCCTTTTCCAACACGCACGTACGCACACGTGCCCCTCTATGTCTACTTTTCTTCTTACCCCCTTCCCTGCATACACATGGCTTCAACCCGCTCCACCCTAACGCGAAGAAGGGAGAAAAACAAATTACAAAGAACCGCACTTGGAGCATGAACGCATAAACGCATAAATCCTGTGCTTTTCTTCCCCCCCCCCCCTCCATTCTTCATTTTCGCACATACACACACAGAGAGAGTTCATGACTAATCAACCACCAACCCTTTCTCTCCTAATCATGTGCCAATCACCTCTTCTCTTGAGATGACTGCAGGACCGGCAAACAAAGCAAACAAGTTGATTGCAATGCGATGGACATGATCTTTTTTAAAAGGGGATTACTGGGTGCTTAGAGGCGGATACGAAAGGGCAACAAGAGTAGCTTGATCATGCAAGGTAAGTAAATATGTTATGGATTTGGCATCCTCAGGTAACATGGATCGAAAACAATGTTTCGAATCCAAAGAGCTAACTTTCTCTCTCATACCAATCCAACCACCCACCGGACAAAGGACACTAAGGCAAGCAAGACAATGAAAAAGGTAGTGGGGGTATATAATCTCCAAACTCCAGCTCCTCCAGAGAAGATAGCTACGTAGCTATGCGCGACAGAAAAGTTTACAAGAAAGCGGAGGATTGACGTGCCACTGGCAACGAGTTGATCGTGTAAAGAGCCTCCGAAATTTGCAGTTTCGTATTCGCTAATTCCGCAAGATATGCGGCGTCCCTATGGCGCGCAATCTCGAGCAGAAGGGGGGTATTTTAGAAAAAAAAAGGGGGGGATGAGGTACACCTAACCGATCAAGCTAGAAAAAAATAAAATAAACGGCGGTGACCAAGATGTTTCCTTCTCTCGCAAACAAAACAAAAGGAAAGTGGTGTGGAACGCAATGTGATCTAGATTACCCCAGTTGTTGTGCAATCCAACGCCTCTCATCCGTTGTCTCAGACAAAAGAATGAATGGGTGGGAAGATTGACAAACACTTGACGGTAATTGGGTAGAACAAGATTGGGAACCAAGTTTGTGAATGGCAGGCAAGCGTGTAAGAATCGAAAATAAGCAGTTGGTTGTCGGGTAGATGAACCAAAATACAAAAGTGGTAGATGGAAGGTAGAAGGGTATGATGCAAGGACGTAAACGGACATGCTCGTGATAAGACGTGAAACAAGGCTGTGAGCGGCCTAGGCCAAGGCGCTTCCGGGTATATGTGAATCAAAGACGGGCACCAGTCGATGATGCGAGAAGCTGAAGGCTTCGGGTGGGGTTGCTCGTAGCAGTGCCTCAGAGGACAAGGTAGCCAGCGCCAGCGGCAAGCGCGACGACGAAAGCGTTGGCGTTGAGAGTGGAGGCAGCGCCCTCGAAAGAAGGGGGATTGGAGGGGTTGGGTGCGCTGGCCGAAGGAGCAGAGGCGGTAGGCGCGACAGCCGTTGACGCGACTTCGGTGGTGTTGCCGGCAGGGTAAGAGGGCACGAGAGTAGGGTGCGTAGCCGAAATGGTTGATGTCATGTTTACGGGAGTGTAGCCGGCAGGGGAGCTTGACATGGTGATGGTGTTGACGCGGAAGACGGTAGAGGTGACGTAGACGGTCGCATCGTAAGACAGGGTCTCCATGGAAGAAGACGGGGCCGGAGATGGAGACGGCGTGTCAACGGCGACGGCGCCAATGGCGAGGGCGGAAAGCGCGACGATCTGGAAAGAGCGCATGTTGACGGTGTAGTTTGGTGTTTGTGAAGAAGGGTGGTAGTGGTGCGATTGCTATGTGAATGCGCGAGGCTTTCGATATCAAATCGGAATGTGTTGCAAGTGATGTGCGAGGGTGAGTGAGTGAGTAAGTGATTGAGCGAATGAGTGTTGGTGGCCTTGGTAAGACGAGTTTGTTTGTTTGTTTGTTTGTTTGGGGGGGTGCGGGTAAGGAGTGTAAGTGCCGAATGGCGGAGCAGGATGCTTTAAAGAGAGGAGGAGGAGGTCGTGGTGGTGAGCCCGTAGGTGAAGATAGTTTGGATCGTGCGTCTTGGGGGGAAACAAGGGCAGGTGGAGCCTGGGGGTGGTATTCCTCTCTCTTATGAGGCGCAATTTCCCTGGCCCTGGTGCAATTTCGGCCCTTGAGAGGCGCTAACGCAGGTCGGCCGCTGGCTAGCGGCTACTCGGCTGTTCCTGACAAGGAAGCGGCGATCCAGCAGGGTGGAGTGGGGGCCTGCGCGCACTGCATCGCACATGCCTCGAGAAATCTGCCGGACCCACACTGGCAAACGGTTGCTGTGTTGCTGCGTCGCGCCTGCCTGCCTTGCTTGACCGTGACCTCACTATGCGTGCGCCCATTCGCCAGGCCAACCTTGGGAACCCTCTACCAGCGACCGACGCCGGTGACGCTCTCTCCAGACGTGTGCCACCATCCTCGCCCAAGGTTTCGACCTGTAGCCCCCCCGCCCCCCCCAGAATACCTCATACTCGACGCGTTCCATCCCCCATCGTCACAGCCTGAGCGCACTGACGCTGTGAAACCGGCCCAGCGAATCGTTGCCCATTTCTGGTTGTTGCCAGCCAGGGCCGTTGCAAAACTCGACCTGACTGGCGCCACGCCGCAGGCCTTGTACACCGCATGGTACTCAGACACAGGTGCTGGCGTGCTGTCGTGGCGCGCCCATGTCTGCTGCGACAATTGTCAGCGCGCCAGCACTAGGCCAACCAGCGGCTGCTCCAGCCGGGCTGATATCTCAGGGCCATGCGACAACCTCGTTTCTCGAGCAATCGATGCCGTACCTTGGCAGCGGAGAGGCGCTCCCTTCACCGCCGCCGTCCATCTAGATCTGCTCAGCCCGACGAATCACAACACCAGCAATTGTCGTCAGGCCTGCAATGCCATGGTGCTGTGGAGAAGCAGGAATTTCTTGCAAAGACTTCTAGTCCGACTTTTTCCTTGGTCACCTGCTCAACAATGCCAGCGTCCACGGACGACCTGTCGCTTTTGTGACTCTTCGTGCAGTAGCAGCACGCCAGCAAAACAGTCTTTTCCCGCATGGACAACACACTGCAACTGGCCCCCAACCATATCATCGTGACAATTGACACACCACATACACACACAAACTCCGCGCAGCCAAGGGCCGAAAATAAGATTACCGTGACACTGGCCAAGCGATATCGCTGTGATTGGCTATATCGCTCGCCACCCTTGCTATTAACTCACCTCGCTCATTTCTTTTCCTCACCCGTCGCATTGAAGCCATTTGCAAACCATTGCGAATCCAGCTCCTTCCCCATTCACCCATACCGCGCCCATGTCTAGTTCTGCAACTTGGTAGGCGCACATTGGTGGAGCGCCCAACTGCACCCAGTGTGAAAGTATTGATAATTGCCCACGCTCTTGCCCACTCCAAACACCACCCATATTCTCTCGCCAAATGCCCCTCTCAACCCAGTCGCGCCTCGCAAGAGCACAGCGCCTACTCCCATTCTCTGTTACCATGCAAAGTCAGCTCTGCAGTCAGTGTACGAGGCACCCCCATCCCTGTCTTGAATCGGCTCTCTGCCGAACGTACGAAGCCGTCGTATCCCCGCTACGTCCAGCAGGCTAACAGTGTCCCCTTGAGGTACACCACCACCCGTGCTGACAGACCTCCCCCCCACAAACCCACAAACCCGACCACTTACGGGTAGAACACTGAGAAAGCGGATGAGCGCACGCACCTTCAGACTAGTCTTGGCATGTTCGCGCCACACTTGCAAACAGCCCCGTTACGAGTCGAATGTGTTTGATCGCCACTAAACAATATTTCAGTCGGCCTCGACTATTTCCGCACTCTCCCACAACCGTCGACAAATTTCCTCGGCTTCGTTTCGGCTACGAGCCTGATCGCTCTCCAAACTCTGTCGGCCTGACAAGTCATTGTCGTCTCCACTAGCCTTGGCCCGGCCAGGCTCATTCTCAAAACTGACTCGCAACCTTCGCGACCCTGCATCCGTTTCAATAGGCCCATCGTTAAAACTTGTGCTCACGCTGCTGGCGCCTGTCGCAAATCCGTTTCCATTTGATGACTTTGGTATGCGCGATTTTCGCGACATGCCCGGCATTTGGTATATGCGCCCAAGCGCGTCCGCCATGGGGTTGCGGTATCTGCGCACAACGTCGTACTCCACCGCGACGTGGTTGAACTGCTGCTGTAAGCGGGGATCAAGACGCCCCTCTCCATTCGTGTTATAGTGTATGCTAGACTGGAGGTACGTCGGTCCGCCTGTGCGGGGAAGCGTCACAGGCACGAGCTTCTGTGGCTCAATGTTGGATGACGCACGCTGCAGCATAAGCTTTTGCTGCGTTCGCGACGGCGGCAGATTAGTTGGCGTAGTGGTGCCAGACCGCTGAGGCGTTTTCGACGGTGTGTCAGTACCGCTGAAATTCGGCATCGACTTGTTCCTCTTGCTACTATCGAGATCACCTAGAGTACTCTCGTGGTTGTTGTGATTGGATGACATGTACGTGCCATCATGAGGCGTTCCCGCAGAACCGTCGCCGTCCATGAAGCGCGATACTAGGTCACGTCCGGGTGTGTCTACCAGTGTGGATCCCACCGATCCAGCAGTGTGGTTGAGAAGATTGTGGCGATCAGAGGAGGATACCACAGTCGCCGCGACCGATGTTGTCTGGGGAGGGACGTGATGCGAGGCGCTGCGCTGGAGTAGTCGAGAAGTGATCATGTCAGCATCTGGGGGCCGAGAGTGCTGGTAAGAGCTTCCTCCATTCATCTGCGTGTTACTACGGGTACGGTCCGTGAGTGTCTGAGTAGTCGACTGGACTGGGGGTTCGCGAGCCAGGCTTGCTTGTTGTGATGGCTCTCCTCTATTCTTCTCCATGTTGATCTCTGCTGCCCGGTGTTGTGCTTCGAGTATGACCGAGTTGGAGCGCGTGTTCGATCGGGTAGTGGTGGGTGACTGTGACGCGCTCTCTTCAGTCCAGCCGCCGTCATCGCCTTCTTCGTCGTCGTTGGGCATCTCAAAGTGGACCGCAGCGTGCGGCTCAGGCGAAGATGTCCGCGATTCTTTGGGAGTCGCGAGAGCCCGCTTCGAAGGCCCGTTTTCGTGCTTTGACGACTTGAGCGTGTGCTTTGCGTGTCCTTGTCGAGGTGGCAGCTGCCCGCTCGAGTGGTTCCTGCGTATGTTGGCCTGTACATGTGCCTGGTTTGCTCTCACAATCGCGCCAGATGAGGCATGGCGCTTGAAGCCCGGGCGAGGGCTGCTGGGTGCGGACACGGAATTGCCCGACTGCGTGCGACGGTGATGTCTGCCTGTACTTTCTACAGCCTGTTGCGCCTGCTGTGCCTGCTTCTCAGCCTTGCTCAGCTTGTTAAGGTTCTTGCCAAACGACGTGTTTCTCTGCACGCGCTGGCCGACGACATGATGACGCTGCGTCTTGTGGTGGGCAGTCCGCTGATGGCCCTCGGACGGCGACTGCGAAATGTGCGACTGCGAGGACGACTGTCTTGTCATTGCCGTCGGCCGTTTGGGCCGCGAATGAGACTCGTCGTCCGAAGCCATGCTGACGGCTGCCGGTTGGCTGCACACTGTCTTTCAGGTAAAGGATGCGCTGCCGCTTGCTTGCCGATGCTGCACGTAGGTGATGCGAGTCGTGGGAAGGAGTGGAGCAGCCAGCGGATAATCTCGTCGTGCTGGCAGCCAAGATGTCCTAACGGGCGGCCATGGGGATTCAATTGCGTGCGCTGAAGTGTTGAGACGTGGTACAGCGCGCCACGTTGGGCCCAATGATATTGATGAAGATGGTGGAGTGCATGGCCAACGATCAAACGAGTAGGCGGTGAAGCAATGAAGCAGCCCCAACCGCTTTCGGCTCACCGCGGCCCGGCCCCCAACGTCCTATGACTGACGTGAACGCAGCCCACAACCACCACCACCACCACCTTTATCATTCGCTCCTACGACCGTCTTGCTTGCAAAACGTCTTTTAGCTACACTAGCCAGAGTTTCGTCAATCCTACGTCACTGTCTGCGTCTCACCATGTTGAGCAGTTTGGATAGAAACCCTGACCCTGCAGTGTACTTCATATTACTAGGTATATTTCGCATATATACGTTCCTTGTCCACCCTCTACCTGCCGTTCTTTTACAGCGCTACTCCCTGATCAGTCACAGCCAGTATGTGGCCAGTGTGATTCTTTCGTATACGCTGGTAAGCACCGCCCATGGGGATACGGGGAAACGAATTCTCCGCATCAAGAATGCCCTCTAGACCGGCCATCCCAGTACAAGCATCTCCGATGCCATATCATTTCATTCATCTTTGTAAAGTTGTTCAGAGCTTCATGCATGCCTCCCCCTGCCTCTATACCCAACTTTTGCAGCCATTGCTCATATTGTAAAAGTTTGGGCAAATCTCTTCAGCTTACATTTCATCCCCCGTTGCAATGCCGCCCGCTGCTGACCCATCTGTCGCTGTGCAGGATTCATGCCGTCGATGCAACCGAAGGAAGAAGTGGTAAGAAGAGACTCGGGGCGCGACCGGTATGATGGCGGCGGCGGTCCGGAAAAGTATGTTGGCGTATCAGAAAGATCACCCATGGAGTCCTCGCGAGTGAGGCCCGCGGCTGCCATAGACGGCTGATTATTTTCTGTGCTACGCGCTGTGCGTAGGAACATTGCATTGAGACGTCGCTCGAGCATGCTATCCGTGTCGCCGGGCCTCGTACCGCATGATGTGCCCTGGCGAGAAGGCAGATGTACGCCTGATCTCTGGTTCACCAATAAGAGAGCATTGGTGTAAGTTGACGTTTGTCGCGTTGACGACCGCGTTTCAGGTCGTACGAGGGAACTGGATCTTGTCATGAGGAGCGGACCGGTACTTTGCTGGATATTCTCATAAGAAATACCGAGGAGTGGCATCGATGCTGATTGCCTGTTACCTTGCTTCCGGCCTGCTTTGCGCTGAGATCTGGTGCGCAGCAGTGAAGGTATTTGATCGTGCACTTTTTTGGCGCAGCGACGAAGTGACTTCCCATGTTGACTGGAGGCTGTTGATGGCCTGTCCGCTCCAGGCGCCCTGATGAGCGGAATAGCATGCTGAGTGACTGCAGTGTCCTTGACGCCAGGCTTAGTCGCTGCTCGCCAGTATGAGATACCGCCCATTAATGGAGGCGATGGGGTATTGATGCTAGCGTCCAGCCATGCATTCACATCTCGTATGACGTTAGAATCGGGCCTCGCTGGACGGAGCGGAGGCAGAATGGGTGGACGAGGTAAGACCCGTTCAAGCTCGATTGAAACGGATACTACGTCTGGCATATCATCGGACCTAAGTTCTGCTCCAGTAGACGGTGCTGTACGCGGCCGTTTGAGCGACGCTTTTCGCTGCACGCCGGCGTCTTCCCCTCCGCCCCTCAAGGTCTGACGCGATGCCACTTTCCGTATATGACGCTGCAGCCATTTCTTTGCCGTTCCATGTTTGTTATTTGCTGCAGATACTGTGTATTCGGTAGTCGTTGCGGTCATGTTGACTGCATGAAAAGGAATTGCTCGCGAGGATGTCGTACGCTGAGTGATGCACCGCGGTAACAGTAATGTGGAAGTAGTGGAGACGTATTGATCAATAGTTCGTATGAGCTGACCATGTTAGGTCGTGTAGGCAGGTGCGATTGTACTGCTGTTGTATAACATAATGTCGTGAGTTTTATGAGGCAAGTGCCACCTGAGGCTCACTCAACGCAAGGCAGGTGCACCTTCAAACACTACAAAATATGAATGTGCCTGCAGATTCTGGAGCAAGAAGTGGGCAACTGACGACCGGAGAGTTAGACTGGAGAATAGAATGCGAATTACACAAGAAAACCGGTCTGTCTGCGGCCAGCCAGGCCGGTATACCGTGAAGTCCTGGAAAAGGTCTACTAAAAAGTCTCAGCCATCCTGCGTACGTTGCTGGTATGGAAGGCAATTTTTTTTAGAGCAAAGGTAGACAGACACCCTTCTAGCAGTCTTCCATGCAAGGACAGCAATTGTAGCGACTGCTCTATCGTTATCTCAGCGGGCTGGTTTGAAAGTGAGCTCTCTCTACCTGTTTTAATCAGGTAAACTTCGTCTTATCAAGCCTGTGAGCTTCCACCGTCGAACCCCTTGTCCAACTTCTTCAACGCCTCTTCAACCTCCACCGCTCTCTCTTCACCAGCCCTTAGTCCCTGCACACGAGGCAAGTCGCGCATGACCTGCTGCACCAGCTCCTCCAACGCCTTGGGGTCTCTCATACTGCCTAGGGCAGCGGCATCAAGCTTCCCTTTGCCCTTGCCTGCCAAATCTGATCGAGATGTTAGTGGCTGCTGTGGCTGAGGTTGGGGCTGGCGTTTCCGCAACATGACCTGCCCTTGTTTGTCCATGTAGGTTTCGTACCCTTGTTGGTCGAGCACTTCGTCAGGCACGCGGACGTTGACGGGTGATCTGTTGCTGTTTTCGGCTGCCGAGCTGGAGGCGGCAGAGGCGGCAGCTTTGGCTTTGACATTTGCGTCCTGGTTGTATTTTTCGAGCGCATGGATGCGGTCTTGGTTTTCCTTGTTGTTTTCCATGAGGAAGCGGAGGCACATGATGGCATGTTCGCGAATGTATGGGTTGTGTTCATCGTAGGAGCAGCAGTTTAGGACTGCCTCGATGCCGCCGAGTGGTCGGATCTGGTCTTGAACGTGCTTGTTTTTCCACACTAGAGAGCTTAGAACAAGGACAGCGAGTTTCTTGAGGTTGCGCCATTCAAAGTCGGACGGTTCATCTGCTGCTTCGTCCATGTACGGTCGAGGTGACGGTGAAGTGGGTGGGGGGATGTACGGCTCTGCTGCTGCCGCTGTAGTGTCATATGGTCGCTCAACGGCGACAGGTTGCGGTTGAAGTGGCTGTTGCTGGTCATGTTGTGGCGAAGGAACGTCCACTTCCACGGGCCCAGGAGGCGGTGGTGCCTGTTGGGCATTCCTAAGCGGAGGTGGCGATAGCTGACCCTTTGGTATCGCTGCATCCAGTTCCTTGAGCAGAGTCACTAGCTCGTGCGATATTTCCCAATTGCTCAACATTCTCTTCCAGGTTTCGTGCTCGGTGAGAATAGCGAAGAACTCGAGATACTGGTACACGCCCTCATACATGCGTTCCATATCCCATAGATTGAGGGGAAAATCTTCAGGCTGCGCATGCCCAGCCCGGATCTGGCCCTGCAGGAAGATGAGTGCACAGGTCTGCGGGATGATATGTCGGCGGAACTCGGTCAACAGGAAGTTCACCATGTGGACGTCGCCCTGATCGACTTGCGGGTGATTTGCTTTGACTTGACCTTTGGTGGGCTGAGCGCGTGCTTGTCTGGCACGGAAGATGTTGGTTAGTAGCTTCATAATGACTGCTTGGGCCGGTGATATGATGTCTTTTGACCTGATATGATGTTAGCCTTGTCAACTGTCTAGAAGCAGGGACTAACTCAGACTCTCTGAAAGCATGGTAAGCGAACGGCAGTAGCTGATTCGCAAGGATTGCTTCCATGATCTTCACCATGAACTTGAAGTAAAGCTCCTCTTCCCGCAGGTCCCAAGCAGCGACAAAGATCAACAACTCGCGCAACAGATTTCGTCCGTTGTCCTGCGCAAGGAGCAGATGGCATCGCACACCATGCATACTACGGATGCCGCTGAAGATGGTCGGGTCTGCATAATAGCCGGGCTGCCCTTCCTGCGGCTCAACAATCCCTGCCATGATGATCATAGGCAAAACCTCGATTTCCGTGGGACCCAAGATAAGCGGTACGTCGGTAAGCAAACCTCGGCCTTCATCCCCAGGGATATCGTCGTAGTCGTCATCATTATCATCGTCATCCTCTGGTGGAGGAGATGTCGGAGAGGCTACGTCACTGATTAGCCCTGATGGACGGTCGGGATCTGGCTCCAAACGCTTTAGTAGATCGTCTTTGCCATTTTGGAGAATTTCCGCTCCGAAGGATGGTGGGTATGTCACACGGAAATCGATCTCACCTGCGAGGGGAGACCGTTTGATGCTGGGATCTAGTAACGAGTCATCCATTGCTGGTTTCTGGGCCTGTTGCTCCGCTGCCTGGGGTGATGCTTGTTCGTGGCTAGTGTCATGGCCTGGTAGCACAGAGATTGATGAGCGCATCCTATCCACCTCAACCTGAAGTTGGTTTATACTCTTTGCGAGCGCCTGCACACTTTCCTCGTTCTTCGCATGTTGGTCGACTACTTTGCGGTATGTGGTCGACTGAGTTATCTGGTCTCGGTATTTGGCAACCACATCGGCGTACAGCATGTTCCATTTCTGTCCTGGTCAGTAGAGGATCTTTTCCTAGAAAAAGAAATTACCACAACCTACGTTTTTCTCTTCTTCGCCCATTGTCTGCCATCGCCTCCTGCATTCTGCGGCAATCTCGTTTGCGCCGGCTTTGACGCCGTGCTGTATGAGAGTCTTTTTGACTTCGTTTCCTGTCTCACCAATGTAGAGCAAGAAAGGAGATGAGGCTGGTTGCTGTGGGATTTTGAATGTGTCCAGGCTGCGGGCTGCATGCGTGGGCAGGGCTTGTTCCTCTGGCGGCGGGCCTTGGTCCTGATGTGGAAACTCGTCCATCTTGTACTTCATGTCGGCAAAGTTGGGCAGTTCGTTGTCGAGGTGGCTATCAAACAGCTCGATCCAGAGCATGAGCTTTCGCTGCTCGTTACGCGCAATCAGATTGTTGAGAAACTGTAGGCAGGTGATGAGAAGCTTCTTGTAGGCGTTGATGACGCCCTGCCATTTGTCCTCGTCCTGGGTACCGGCCTCGCCGTCATAGCCTCTCGCCGTGACGCGCACACAGACATTGATGAGGGCGAAGATGTCCTTATCGAACAGCCTGTCGGCACTCAGGTTTTGCACTCTTTCTCCATGTACCTGCACATTGCGGGCTATACACACAAGCTGGTTCAGGCGTTCCAAATCTCTGAGTAGGCTCGGCGAGTAGCTTGCAATAAGAGGTCCCGACAGTCCCTCATACTCTGGCGCAGCGGGGTCCGGCGCAGCGAAGCAACGGCGTTCGAGCGAGGGTATGGCGGCTTTGAGCACACCGGCAACATCGTCCCAGAACTCCCACGAGAGGCCGAGTTCTTCACGCAACTCGACGCTCTTCCGCGACTCCTCGAGCGTCTTCTTCACCACATCTCGCTCCAGCATGCGCAGCGTGTCGTCTCTAACATAGCCAGGGTTGTGGAAGTGTACCGTATATGGCGCGAGTGCGAGTCGTAGGCGGGTGAGATATGGCCTTGGGTGTATCCCATTGGAGCTTGAAGGCCGCTCCGAGTCCGCCACGCTCTCGGTATCGTTGACACTGCCATCGCCCATGTCGCCCCTCATGTCTTGTTCTATGGCCACTTGCGATACAGCCCGCCCGTCCCACGCATTCCACAGCTGATTTTCGGCGAGCAGTGAGCGGTAGACCCATACACGAATGGGCCCTGGTGCGCGTAGGATGCGGTAGAGCTTGTTGGAGGCCAGCTTTTCGATGATGTTGTGGTACTGCGCCAGCGCGATGGGTGCAAAAGCTAGATGGGCTGCGTTTTTTGCACTCTCAGTAAAAGGCGACGAATGATCGATTGTAGTCGGGAGCGAATCGGAGTGCGTGGAAGAGCTCGAGTCGGAAATCATGGTTGTAGGCGTGGAAAATTGACAAGGCGACAGCGACTTGGACCCCGCCCCCCACTATCTATCCTATCCATGCCCCGCTCCCACAAACAAGTCAGAGCCTCCTTACCTGAACTTGATCTAACATCACTCACTCACACAGAGGCAAAAAAAAAATTCCTTGAAATTGCACCATGTTTATTCAGACATCTACAACATAGATGTACGGGGAAAAATGAACCGCGTAGAGGCATAAGTTGCCAAACGCGTCTAGTGGCCCCGATCATTTCTTCTTGGAATCAATGTAATGTGAGGTTTGATACATGGAATGGTATCCCTCACGGACATGAATTGTTCCGTGTGTGTGTTGCCTATAAGCACACTAGCATGGCTGCACAAGCAGACAAGTGTCCCGTCAAATACATCACCGATACCAAGCAATGACACCAAAGTGGCCCGTCATGTTGTACGGAAAGCTTACATACCCTCGGCCTTCAGTCTGGCTGCCATGAAACGGCTCACCTTTTTCGTCTTCCCATCCCGCTCTTCTACTATCACGCTCTCCTCATCCTCTTCAGTAGCCTTGAACCCACCCTGTTGCTGTATGAACCTGTTTCGCGCTTTGTTGTAGTGAGCTTGGATCTCGCGGCTGACCAAAATGGGATCAAACTCGTCAGGAGCCTGAGGCTCAGACGGCAACGGAGCGTGCTCTGTAACATTATCGGCTAGCGTTTTGCCTCGAGGACCACTCGGAACAGGTGGCGCTTCTGGCATAGGCGGTGTTGGCAGCATCTGTGGTGGAGGACCAACACCAGCCCGCGCACTCTTGAATCGCGACACTTTGCCTGGCTTAGGTGGCTCAATTGGTGCCGAAACTCCAGGTGGAGCTCGCTCGACAACGATATCTGACATAGTTGGAGCCGGTTTGGCTGGGGGAAGAATCGCTTTTGGTGGCTCTTGCACTTGCTTGGGTGCTTCGGAAACGTCCAAGTCCTCAGCAAAGCGAACCCCTCTCTTCTTCGGACTATGATTCGACTCTGGAGTCGGCGCCTCAGACTTTGATGTATCCAGCGATCCGTCAAACTCATCGTCCTCCTTGACGACCATAGTGCGAATATCGCCAATATGCTCTTCCAAAGCAGGCTTGTCTGACTGAGGACCTACATTCTCCATCATACGAGCATTAAGCTTTTTCTCGAGCTCCATCATCTGCTTACGATACTCCTCCGTGATGACGGGCCTTGTGCTGCGACCATATTCGTCTTCGTCTTCCTCATCCTCGGTGTCGTACTCGCCGTAGTCGTCGTCGGTGTCATCGTCAGAGTATTCAGCGGTGGGCTGGTCAAGATTGAGCTCAGCAACAACCTGCCCCACTTCAGACAGTCCGTACTGGAGCATTTGCCTCCGCAATTCTGCATCCTCTGGAGACTCATCGTCTGGTATTATGGGAGACGAAGGCGCCGTCCACTCGTCGCCCTTGAGCTCCACGGCCCTAGCGCCTTTTGGGAAAAGCAGCGTCGCGAGTTTTTCCTCTTCTGAAGTCTGTGAGGGTTCGACTTCAACGTTCTCGGCAAAGGACACGGTCTTCTTTGGAGGGTTTGGTTCAGGGACAGGATCGTCGGACTCGGTAGGTGTGAATTTTGAGGATGAGGAAGTAAGTGCCGGGCCTTTTGCAGTCTCTGCATCTGTTGCAGGAGCCGACACCTTTTCCAAGGATCCTCCTTGCGACTGTGTTGCATTGTTCTTCTCCAGCTCCGCTTTCTGGATCCCAGCCTTGCGCAATACTTCGACAAGCTCGGCTGCAGCTTTGCCTGTTTGGTTGATCGAGCTTGATACTTCGTTACCCTCCTCGTCCAATTCCTCTTCGATGTCCATCATTGGTTCGCCGTCTTCATTGTCCATGCCGGGCTCCAGCAGGACATCGACGCCAGCGAGCTTCTTCTCGGCAACATCGAGGTTCTTTTCAATGGTAGCACTACTCGTCCGAACATAGTCAATGCGTCTAGAGATCATGTCAACAACTTGATTAGCAGTGCGTTCCGATGGCGAGTTCTTAGAGATGAGCTCCTCGACTTCTTTTTCATTGAGTAGCGTGAGCTCAAGACCCTGTGCTATCTCACGTATTTGTGAGGGCGAAGCGTTGTCGGCAGCCTCTATCTCCTCTTTCAGCGCCTCGTACTCAGCTTCCCAAGTGGTCCAATGGGAGAGGGCTTTGCGCAGCTGGTCGACATTCTGCTGTAGCTGCACTCGGCGGCGCTCAATCTCTTCTAGAGTACTTTGTGTTGAGGCTGCCATTTTGTCGACGTTGTTGAGGTGTAGAAGAAGAGAGAGGAAGGAAATGGACAAAAGAAACTGACTTGAAAAAGTAGCTGTTCTTGGCGGCGCTAGCCCCACAAGCTTTGGGGGCCATGCTGCATCCAGATCGTCACTCTGTCAAAACACTCAAAGGCAATTCTTGAACAGGCCTTCTTGGTGCATCGTTGAACCACACGCATTTGAGGGTCGAATCATGCTCTTCCGAGTTACCTAGATAGACCAGCGCAATCCTTCCGCTGAGTCAGCAACAAACACCATCTCATCTTCCCGTCGAGCTTCAGCTCTCCCTCTGCCTCGCCTCACCTCCGTCATGTCCAAAACCGGACGCGCATCCGGCGCGTCGAAGCGTCTGGCCGAAGATGGAGGTGCGTTTCCTCTCTCCAAATCTCTTCATAATTTGTCTTTGCAGCAGTCGCCTCGCTCTAGTCCTCTTACTGACGACATGTCCGCAGACATTTGCCCCGTATGCAAATCGTCGCGCTACCTCAACTCCACCATGCAGTTCAAGATCAACCCGACATGCTACCACCGAATGTGCGATACGTGCGTGGAGCGCTTGTTCAACAAGGGAAATAACATATGTCCTGTGGCGGGATGCGCGAAGACGCTCACCTACCGAGGCTTCAGACGGGCCACCTTTGACGATCTGAAGGTAGAGAGAGAGGTGGACCTGAGGAAGAAGGTCATGAAGATGTATGTTGAGCCTATGCTACGTTGCGCTACTCGGTGCTGATATGATGGTAGCATGAACAAGAAGGAAGACGACTTCGAGACTCTCAGAGACTACAACGATTACCTCGAACAAGTTGAAGGGATTACATCGAACCTTATCCTCAACATTGACGTCGAGGCGACGAATAACAAATTGGCGCGATTTGATGCGCTCCAGAAAGCGGAGGCAGCAAATGCGGGTGCGTCCAAGCCTGGAAAACCAAACACTCTACCAAGCAAGGACGACAACGACTTTGTCTTTCACGGCCTTAAGAAGCGTGTTCCGCCCCCGAAAGAGATACCGTTCGATCCTTGGGGCGGGTACAATATCACGCCGCAATACTACGTATTGCAGGACAACTACGACGTCGACTGGTATACACGTATGAAGAAGGATCCCGCGCATCTGGTAGGAGGACATAGCCTACAAGATTACTGCAGTCGCGCATTGCGCGAGGCATTTGGCGGCTTTGGTGTCTTTATCGAAGACGAGATCAACGCCAGAGATGCACCTCCAATCTCGTCCATGGACGCCGACGTCGGGACAGAGCATGCGGCCGCAGCAGCCATGAGTACAAGGGAGGCCAACATAGACGACTTATTTTAGTTTCCTTACATCGTGATACCCGGCTTCATGCCATCATTGGGAGGCGTTTGTGTAAAATTAGTGTTTCGGATTCCGCTTTGCACATAACAAATATCATTTGATTCATTCCCCCGAGCCGACTTTTTATATTCGACCTTCTATGCTTCTGCGTCCAACTTGCCCTGCAGCACCATGATATGTCAAATCATCGTATCCAAACTGCTCTTCCGGCACTGCATATCCCTCCCCTCCCAGCTGTCTTGTCCGAGCTGCCGTAGGATTCGGATTAGGATCAGGATCAAGTTCCATTTCGTTCTCACTCACACCCATACCTCCTTTTCCTCGTGAATGCACAGGCTGGAACACGCCCCTCCTCCTCGCTCCCCTCATCACCTTGACGTCCAGCGCCAGTGCCGCCAATGTCGCCACCAACCCCAACAATGCAAAGCTAAAGAGCGCTTTATACATCCTACACACACTAACACCAGTGTCTGACTCCCAGTTGTTTGTATTGCACACATGTGCAAGCGTACCCGAGCACCACCACGCCAAGAGCGAAAAAGCCAGCAACCAAAGTAGCGCAAGGGCGGTATTGACAAACACATTTAGAATCGGATTTAAGCCGTGGTATATGTGCAGTAGGATCGTCGCGAGGAGCGAAAGCATAGTCAGGATGGAAACCGTCATGAGCTTTGTCTTTAGTATTAGCATTTGTCAACATGTACGTATCGTATCGTACGTTTAGTTGGAAACCGATAGATTATACAGCAGTCTTGGGATAGAAAGAATTGTGTCGCATACCAAGATAAATGTCCAGGGCAACCGATATTGCTCGCGCGCTAATTCGCGCAAGAAGTAGAAGAGTATACACGACACGACTGTTGCAGAGAGGAGTTGGAAGGTGCGGATGCTGTGGAAGGGTACGCTGGGGTACGCAGTGGGTTTCACGCGGTTGCGGTGTGGTGTCGCCATCGTTGAAGCGCTGTGGCGGTGGTGCTATCTGATAATTATCTGGGCAATTGAATGGGCCAAGGGAGGTCAAGAAGAGAGACAAGGCAAATGATGTGAGGCAATGGTCTGATTTTCGATGTTTATTGATGTTGAGGGTTGCGTATTGGACTAGGGGTTTAGCTTAGCTGAGCAGGCGTGGGTTCCAAGCGTTCGTATTGCGGAACGAGCGCTGAGAGGCAGGCAATATTAGAACGTTGCATGGTGCGTGCAGGGGATGGGGATTGTGACAGGAAGAGGCGATTGTTCGGATCTAGAATCAGATGGTGAGAACGATAGATTTCCATGCGAAAGGTCGTCCTTGGTGTTTTTGGAGCCAGAGCAAGGCGTGACGCTTAGCGCGGTTGGTACGCGTTGCCAAGCTTCTGCAGGTGTAATCAGTGTCTTCGTTGCAACTTCTTCTGCGTTATTTTGCTTCTTAGTCTACTCAATCCAATGTTGTACAGCCCGTTCGAAATCTTGAAGCGATACATCATTAGACTGCATGTGCTACTAATCAGTCTAGAAGAAACGTCCCCGACGGTCAAGACGGTTATGTGCTGTCAGTTTAAGGCGTCCCATTGCCACTCACAAATCTCCCCGGTTTGATAGCGTAGCGGATCTTTCGGGAAATTCGATCTTGCTTCCCACAGGATAGGCTTTCACTGTTCCTCTACAGAGAAGAAGACTTGCCACACTTCTTTTCCAAAGCAACTTTATACTGGACTAAATGGCAACAGCCGCATAGACTGAGATTATCATTATAACCTAGGGAATAACAGCATCAAAGCGCTTCGGAAATATCACCGTTTTCCCCATCACCGAACGGGTAGCACCCTGGTAGGTGAACTGACTAGCGCTCGAAAATTGGATGTCTTGCCCAGTCCCTTGCCAATGTGCCGTCTCCTCCACAACCGGGTAAACACGAAAAGACAAATCCAATCCCCGTTCTGAGTGGCCAATCTAGAATGACGCCGGTCGATATACCGGATACCGCTAGCATGAATCTCAGCTGCCTCGATAGCGCTGACACATACAGTTCTATATGTACAAGGCGAGTACGCTCGACGTCGAGTTTCTGAAATGTACCATTGCATCTAGTTGTGTGCGGTGTCGTTTCATTCTGGCGTGCGTCTTTTTTCGCACAACGGGAGAATGAAGTTTCTGGCATTGACGTTTGTCACGTCTGGGCTGTTAAGTCACACTAGTGCAGCAATTATCAATCGCGAGCAAAGTCAATCGATCAACTCCAGCGCATACGATTTCGTAAGTTTCCTATGGAAATGAAAATACCAGTTCATAATCTTGCAATCTCTAACGAGAAGCTCAGATAATCGTAGGAGGGGGTACTGCAGGTCTAGCGGTTGCTTCGCGCATCAGTATCGGTCTTCCCAATCTAAGCATACTTGTCATCGAGGCTGGGCCCGACGGTCGTCAGGAACCCGGCATCACCATTCCGGGAAGAAAAGGATCAACGCTTGGTGGAAAGTATGACTGGAACTTCACCACCATCGCACAACCCAACGCCAACAACCGCGTTTTCTCGCAGAACCGTGGCAAAGTCCTTGGGGGCAGCTCAGCACTCAATCTTATGACATGGGACCGGACCTCAGAATATGAGCTGGATGCCTGGGAAAAGACGCTTGGTAATGAGGGGTGGAACTGGAAAAACCTATACGCAGCAATGTTGAAGGTTGAGTCGTTCCTGCCGTCGCCCGCCTATGGTACAGAAGGAGTTGGCAAGACAGGACCTATCCAAACGCTTGTTAACAGAATCTTCCCACGGCACCAGGATACATGGTATCCGACCATGAACGGTCTTGGATTGGCAACCAATCGAGAGTCTCTCAACGGAAACCCCATTGGCGTATCCACCCAACCAAGTAACGTCAGCCCCAACTACACTCGTTCCTACGCGCCAGAGTATCTTAAGCTCGCTCAGCAAAACGTGGTTGTAAAACTTGAGACGCGTGTAGCGAAGATCAACTTCAGAGGCAAAACCGCTACTGGAGTCATCTTGGAGGACGGTACAGCCATAACTGCTCGGCGAGAAGTGATACTCTCTGCAGGAACATTCCAGACGCCCGGCCTTCTTGAAATTTCAGGTATTGGCAACGCAACACTCCTCGAGAGGCTTGATATTCCAGTCATCAAACACCTACCCTCTGTTGGCGAGAACCTCCAAGATCACATCCGTATCCAGACTTCCTACCAACTCAAGTCCGAATACCCATCTTTTGACGTCCTCAAGAACGCCACACGTGCAGCTGCTGAACTGGCGCTGTATAATGCCGATCGCGTGTCACTCTACGACTACACTGCCAGTGGCTACGCTTACTTCCCTTGGAACGTTGTATCTAATGACACTACCTCGAAGCTTCGAACTCTCGTTGAAACTGACAAGGGGTTGACTTCCGTCACCGAGAAGTTGAAGAGGAGCTACTTCTCCCCAGCCCTCAGCACCAAGGTCCCTCAATTAGAAGTTATCTTCTCAGACGGTTACACCGGCCTCAGAGGCTACCCAGCAGCCAATTCATCCCAGTTCGGTATTGGAACTTTCGCCCTAATTGGTGTTGTACAGCATCCTTTCAGCAAAGGATACGTCCACATCATCTCGAGTAACATTAGTGACAAGCCCACTATCAACCCGAACTACTTGTCTCATCCCTACGATCTGCAAGCCGCGACGAACCTGGCTAAATTCCTGCGCAAGATTGCTTCTTCCAAGCCTATGAGCGATGTCTGGACTGAGGAGTACGAGCCTGGTAGTTCGGTTCAGAGTGATGATGAGTGGACGAAATATGCACTGGCGAATACGCTGAGTATATACCATCCGATAGGCACTGCTGCGTTGCTCCCAGAGAAGGACGGGGGTGTTGTAGATACAAAGCTAAAGGTCTATGGTACAAAGGGACTAAGAGTAGTGGATGCAAGCGTTATTCCTTTGCTGCCGAGTGCGCATCTTCAGACGCTGGTCTATGGGATCGCGGAGAAGGCTGCGGAGATGATTATTGCTGAGCACGAAGAAGTGGTCTAGGTGTGCAGAATTGGAATTTACTACTCTTTCTTACCTATGAAAGACGGCCCAAACAACGTCAGTTGGAACCCTAAGACATGGAGGAGATGAGCTCCGTCGTGTACTGTTGTCGTAGTACTGTAGCATTACAAAGTTTTCCTCCACCTCGAGCACGATTCCATCTCTAGGCAGCTGTGAAAGTCAGGGTTTGGATAGATCTAGTTGTAGTTTTTCGTCAGCACGGCACGGATAGCCAATAGGCTTTATTCCGAGACGCGCAATGTCTGCTCTACTTTGTTAGCCGTCATGGCATCAACAGGCATGATAAGCAGGGCCGATTCCCCGCATTGCGTCACCGAAAACGGCATCTTTCCCTACCGCCGACGCCGATTCAGGTTCGTCAGCGCTCTATAGATGCCGTGCAGATGCCGTGTCGTATTGTTTACGAGCAGACCATCAAGCTGGTCATGGCGAAATTGAGTTGTACCTTGATAGGATTGGCTCAGTGAGTAATCGATTGCTCTGCAGATGACATACCAAGATGCCGACGCGCTTAGACAGCTCGGCTCAGAAGTACACGAAATCTGCCTAAGTAGACTGGATAAGTGAGGATTTAGTGGAGGCCATAAGGCCAGCCATCGCGTGATAGCAAGTGCATAAGACGACGCGGTGATAAACACCTCTGGACACTTTTTTTGATCTCATCGCGAAATCTTCATTATTTCGTGAATAACACATCAACACTATGGCCTTCTCGATGGGAATGCCGTTCAATGAAGGCGAGGAGAAGATGCATAGTCTTCTCCGCGTCCCACCACAGGACAATCCGACTTCGACTATGCTCACACCCCAGGCATCCAGCATGTTCGAACGCGCTCCTCTCCTCGCGTTCGGAACACTAGATGCGCAATCCCGTCCTTGGACGACGTTATGGGGCGGAGAGCCTGGCTTCTCTGAGCCGCTTGGTGGAGGATTTGTTGGCACGCGAACGTTGGTTGACAGCAAGAATGATCCAGTCGTGCAAGCACTCATTGGTGACGCAAAAGATGGTCAAATGTCAAAACCTCAAAACGGCGGAAAACTAGTTGCAGGACTAGCTATCGACTTGATGACGAGGAAGAGGGTAAAGACAGCTGGGCGCATGATAGCAGGCACAGTTCGAGATCTAGACGACAACACCGCAGAAGCGCAGCAAATTCAACTTGTCACCAAAGTCGAGCAAAGTCTGGGAAACTGCCCCAAATACTTGAATCAATACGAAATTCGCCCAGCATCCATATGTTCGGTATTACAATCGCAAGGTCCCTCGCTCACCCCGCCAGCCACAGCCCTCCTTGCAAAGGCAGACATGTTCTTCCTCTGCACTAGCACTGAAGATGACATGGATGTGAATCACCGCGGCGGCGCCCCCGGATTTGTACGCATAATCTCACCCACACAAATCGTGTATCCCGAGTACTCTGGCAACCGCCTCTACCAATCTCTGGGAAACATGCAGCTGAACCCCCAAACCGGCATCACATTCCCCGATTATGAAAACGGCGACGTTCTCTATATAACCGGAAGTACAGAAATCCTCACTGGCAGTGAAGCCGCTGCCCTTCTTCCCAGCAGCAACCTAGTCGTCAAGATCACAATCAACGAAGCGCGGTTTGTACAATCCGGGCTTCCCTTCCGTGGCACAAGGAAAGTCTCAAGTCCATATAACCCCTCAGTCCGTACCTTGGCTTCAGAGGGAAACATCAAAGCCGCCCTTGTCAACACCAGCGCCTCTTCCCAAACACCCGTGACCGCCCACATGACCCAAATCACCTCTCTTACACCTTCAATCGCGCGCTTCACCTTCTCCGTCCCCAGCGGAATATCTTACGAACCCAGTCAATGGGTCGCCTTGGATTTCAGCAACGAACTCGATATCGGATACGAGCACATGCGTGATGATGATCCAATGAGTTTGAATGACGATTTCGTAAGGACGTTTACCATTTCCTCGAGTCCTTCGATGATAAACGGCCAGGGGGCAAGGCAGAAGGAGCAGCAATTTGACATCACAATTAGGAAAGTGGGGGCCGTGACGAGATTTCTTTTCCGACAAAACACCCGCGCGGGGTTGGAAGTCCAGGTGAGGGGTGTGGGTGGTGGAATGCAGATTGAGACGGATGGCAGTGCGGCTATGGTTGCGGGTGGTGTGGGAATCACGCCATTGCTTGGTCAGACAGCGCGACTGCAGCTTCAGAAGGAGAAATTTAAATTGTTTTGGAGTGTGAGGGCCGAGGATGCGGGATTGGTCAAGGACACGTTTGCACGGTACCCGGGGCTGGCGAAGTGTACAGTGGTATTTTTTACCGGGGAGGTGGGGGATAGTGTGAAGGAGGTACTGGGCAGAGAAACGAGGATTGTCGATAGGAGATTGAGAAAGAGCGATATTGAGGACGTGGAGGCAGAAGCGTGGTATCTGTGTGCCGGGAAGGGGATGAGGAAGGAGGTATTGGGGTGGTTGGACGGACGGAAAGTGGTAACTGAGGATTTTGACTATTAGACATCCAGACTGTGGTTGGTGCAGCGTGTCTTGTTATCGTCTCGATGTTCATTCTCATCTTACCGCTGTAGACACCTCATGCCTATTGTTCAAATAAAAAGTTCTTTGCTATACATCTACTTCCTTCTGATACTCACTCAAAACTTGAAATCTCTACTTCTCATGCTACTATTGACACAATCGCCTGGTGATGCTTGTGAATCTAGGTCTAATTTGCCCGGCGTCTAATCCTGGCCGCGATTTTACCCGTAGGAAATAGTGTACCGAACGCCTTTTTCTTATGATCTGGATTCAGCCGCCTTGTTCGCTCAGCATCCACAACTTCAAGCTCAAATTCACCCATCAGCACTGCCAAGGTAACAATGCCTATGTTGCGCGCAAAATGGCGTCCGGGGCACTTGTGTTCACCACCCCCGAAACTCATCCAGTTACCAGACAAACCGGCATCGCTGAAGCGTTCTCTTTTCTCTGTACCATTGCCGTCGTAAACAAGGTATCGTTCAGGCCAGAATGTAGTCAAGGGGCGAGCAAGAGCCTGAGCACGACTTTTGGCCCATCCCGGAGCGTACATGCCAGCCCACTTGTTGGAGATGAATACGGATGTACCTTTGGGAATACTGTATTTGTCGTCAAAGGCATAGACGGGCGATGTAACTTCACGAACTGTCAGGTTCACAGTGTAGAGACGTGTTGTTTCCGCGTGGAGCGATTGCAACAGAGGACGCGTGGTGAGTTGCATAAAGCTATACGAATCCGTTTTAGGATCGAAGTGGTTTTTTATTTCTGCGAGGACGCGGGTGTGGAGATCGGGTGTGCGCAAGGTCTCGAAAAGGTACCAGCAAGTGATGGGGACAGTCAGACTGGTTCCGCCATAGAGTAGACCTAAAGTCTGTGCTGACCTCGCATACTCATCATGTCCAGGCATCTCGCCGTACAACTTCTCGCGTTCTTGAAGTAGACCTGAGCCAGCTACAGGATCCCAAGTCGTATTCACCGCACCGCGCTTGCGAAGCTCTTCAGACTTGGTGCTCCAGGCCCTGAAGCTAGCGAGCAAACGATCTCGGGCAGCATAGGCTTTAGGAATGGCGAAACGGGGGAGGCCCATGAACAATTGATCCGTGTATTCAATGTGCACCCAGAGATCAGCTATGAGCCCGGGATAGCTGGAGACCAGTTCAGTCCCGAGGAGCGTGGTAGCAATGGCATAAGTGACATGCTGCGTGACGAAAGCAAACAGATCTGGAATCTCTGTCCACTCTCCTGGTGATTTCAAGTTTTCCCCAACTGTCTGTTTCATTGTGTCGAAAAGCCTCTTATCGAGTAGGCCTAGGTTGGAGCCTGTGGTGTGTTGCCGGATATGTGTTGTCTGGATATAGTCGATGTTGTGACCCTCGGACTTGTAGTAGTCGACAGCTGATTGAGGGCTTCCCATCAACGCACCTAGTATTCTCTCGTGGATGAAAGGATTTGGGTCCATTTCTTTTGACGCGCGAAGGATGCCTTTGATATGGTCCGGATCAAGGACAAAGAGCATCTTCCGGCCTGCACCATCAATGAAAAATGGAGATCCGTCGCCATATTTGTTTCTATCCAATGTCAGCACATTGATGTAAGATGTTGTGTGTGCAGCGAATGCCATGGACGGGTCGGTGTCGTTACTTACAAACATGTCGCCATGAACGTGCTGGGATCATAAGCCAGCGAGAGTGCATGCTTTAGACCTGGGATCCAGTACGGCACCGTCGGAGGTGTGAGGTTGCGCCCCTTGCTGCACCTGATGGAATGGAACCATTGCGAGCTCAGAATCCTGGTGCAAAAACATACTACGACAACAGCGACAATGGCTTGGGCAAACACGCTCTGCTGCAAGGCTGCAAGCATCTGGCCCACGCTTGTGGTGTTGCCATCCATGCTCAGTGTGTGGTTGCGGTGTAGACAGCGATGCACATGGTTGTGAGATGTTTATGTGGTCCATCGGGGCCGGAGAGACGAATCAGCGCTAACCAGATGGAGTTGCCAATCTCCTCCCCAACCGCCAGCGACTGAGGCACGGTAGAGGCATTACTCTTCACGCCCTGCCACTGGCAGGCGCTGGTAGGCGTAGGAGAGCACAGGTTCCCCAGATAACCTGAAACTAATGACAGGCTCATGGTGTGCATACAGCGGCGCACGAGCCGGCTATTTTGGGGGACGCAAGTCGTGCAGTTGGCGTGCATGACAATGTGTGGAGGTGGAGACAGCTTGGCCTAGCGCGACAGGGTGCAGTCGGCCAGACTCCAGTACAACAGCTTGGGACTCCCACTCCCTCTCCCTCTCCCTCTGCTCTGCTTCCACTTACGTTCCTTCCGCTACCTATTTGTTGTATCCCTTTCGTGTTGTTGACCGCCACGTGCTTGTGTCAAGCCCACCCTACCTACTTTGAGCACCTTCGCAGAAGCTAGCTAGAGCTCACTGTCATCATGCCGGGAGTTCGTAAGTGCAATACTCATTCACCTCCACTCTTCACACGTCACCGATTCGGAAGGCATCGGCGCCCGCTGTTGGCCAGTATGCCATGCGCAGTTGCCTGGTCCAACTCCCACGTAAACACCGACATAACCCACACTCTCCCCCACCAACCCATTACACACCACACCATATCCATCCCACGCCATCGCTATTGTTCTCCAGGCTCCCCTAATCTGACACATTTCCCTTACAGCACTTGACGCCGTCGACCAGATGAAGAAGGCGTTCAAGGGCCTCTTCAAGGGCAAGAAGTCCAAGAAGGACGAGTCGTCGTCAACGGCCACTGAAACAGCTGGCCCCGCAGACGCGAAGCCTACCGAGACCACTCCAGCTGCACCTGCGCCCGCTACTGCACCCGAACATGCAAAGACGGAGAGTACGCCTGCGACTGCGCCTGTAGCGGGCGATGCGCCTGTAGAGGCACCTGCGCCCGCTGCACCAGCTGCGGCACCAGCTCATGACGAGGCCAAGAAGGATGAAGTTGCTGCCTTGACTGAGGTCAGAAAGGCTACAGCGAGTAGGTCACTGTCCCATTCCAATCCTATCCCACAGGAGTACGAGGAAGAAAATGCCTGGGAGGGCTCCCGACGACGCATGAAGGTCGCTCTGGACAACCAGTGGGCCGGTCCCGCCTAAGACCGCCATGGTTGACTCCTCACGACGTTACGACTGCTACGATATTGACGATTTCCTTCTTCACCAATGATACCCTTAGACTAACCAATTTCTTTCAGCACCCGAGCCCGCCGGCGCCGTCGCGCCCGTACCCCCAACTGCTGCTGAAGCTCAGCCTACGGCTACTGAGGCCAAGGCAAGCGATGTACCTGCACCTGCTGCTGGTATGAGTGCAACAAGTGGACCCATGTTTGATGAGCCCAACTTCAACGACCAGAAGCCTGCAGCGCCTGCTGCTGAGACAGAACAATCTGCCGCTCCTGTCCCGGCCCCAACGGCTTCTACCGATACGCCCGCTGCACCTGCCGCTGAAGCTACGAGTGCTCCAGCTCCGGTCGACCCCAAGGACAAAGTGGCTGCTTAGAAGAATACCATTTGGGGTTCTCGGGGTACCGACAGGCGGGATAGCAATATCGAAGCGGGGCAATATCCAAAGGCAAGGTCCCATCTGTATAGATGGTTCCGAAGACAATGGAGAAAACTCCGTTCTCGACCTCGCTCTCGTTCTCGTTCTCGTTCTCATGGCGGGTGAAAGTTGTAGTGTCAACCAGGGCCCTCTTTTCCAGCATTGTTTTTGTTTCCGCGTTTTTCTACTAATACTATACCCCACTGCTACGTCTTTGGACGGGCGGATTCGAGCTTCCGGCGAGTTTGGTTCTTAGCAATGAAACAGTTTCCTGATGCACTCTTTCTATATGACCATTTTCCATTTAATGTTCAAGTGAATCACTTGCACTGCAGGGCTAACCAGCGGAGCTGCTTAGCGCGGGGCAATTCAGCCGCGCTATACGTCAATGACTGCCCCACTACCATCGACGTCAACCAAGGTACGCGACGATTTTCAACCACGGAATCAGTGAACGCCCTACCACGAGTACGCGACATTATAAATATCTCGTCTACAAGCTCGAGCAACAATCTCAGTAATTTCCACCCCACAACCGCGGACAGCAAACACGCATAATGCCCCCCAAAAGCGGCGTCTCGCGCACGCGCAACGTCGGTTACGACGACGACGATGATATCTACGATGACGACGATTACTATGACGAGGGCGGAGATGATGCCGATGCAGGAGATGGCATGACAGAGGACGACAAAGAGCAGATGCGCATAGGCACAACACGAGTGAGAGAAGCTTTGGGAGACGCGAGCGACTTCACGAGTGACGAGCAAATTCAAGAAGCTTTATGGCACTACTACTACGACGTTGGCAAGTGTGTGACCTACTTGAAGAACAAGCTGGGAGCCGCAGAACCCAAGCAAGAAGCACCGAAGCAAGAAAAGACAAAACAAACGTCGCGTTTCGATCAGGCTGCTAGCGTAGCACACCAGAATGCGCCAACAACTGCAGGTAAGCAATCTCACGTATATTTTAGCGACATGCAAGAGCCTGCCTATTCCATCGCACCGTTGCTCACCATCTGCCTGCCCCCAATCTCGATGCCTGCCGCCAACTCTGCTATCACAGACTTCTTCTGGGATATACCCTGGGGCAACGTACCACCTGAACGCATAGGCGTTATAACCGTTGATGCACCTCACTACAAGGGCGGTTTACTGGGAGGTTCTTCAAAGCTGGCTGCGCTGGCAGCTAAGCGGAGGAAGGAGCGAGAGGACGCGGAAGCTGCAGCCTCCAAGACAAAGAGTGATGCGGACGCGGCCATCGCCATGCTCGACAAACTCTCGGTCAACAATACAGATAATACTGGCAATGTAGAAACAGAGCGCCCGTCTCGAGTATCTAGATATCCCATCCGGAGACGCTCCCCATCGCCAACCCCAGAGATTCCAAAAGAACCTGAGATGGTAGAGCCTGAAGCTCCGCAGCCAGCTATCGTCGTTGATTTCCCAGCACAACGCGCAACAGCCTCGACGTTTGCTTCTACCCTTTGTGGATCCGATTACGTGACCAAACATCCACAGGCGCAGTCCCAAGAATTCCCAGTACCATTTGCTGCATACAAATCTTTCGACGGGACTGGAGCTTTCGCAGGACCGAGTCCGGACGATGTTGTGCGGGCAGCACAGGCGAAAGGCGCGGGCAGCGGACGCCATTAGACTCTTGTATATTATCAACTAGCATTTTCTAAATCTTACAGGAACTACACCAAAAAAGAAGAAGAAGAAGCAAACCGACGGTGACTTGGCAGAGTCGGTCGAGAAGCTCGCCGTATCCGAAGAGTCTAGAGTTAAGAGCAAGAATCTCAATGTCGTAGATGAGTTCGAGAAGAGCAATATGAAGCGCATGGCGAATTTCGTTGTCCTGGGTGAGTGGAATACCAATTGGCTTCGAGCATCTTGAGGCCATATGATAGTTTTGTTCGAACGCTAACAGTGCAAAGGACATGTCGACCACGGCAAGAGCACGCTCATGGGCCGTCTGCTCTATGATCTCAAGGTCATCGACCAAAGGTCAATAGAAAAATTACAGAAGGAGGCCGCGACTATTGGGAAATCGTCATTTGCGCTGGCTTGGGTCATGGACGAAACCAGCGAAGAGCGAAGCCGTGGTGTCACTGTTGATATTGCCACAAACTATTTCGAAACCGACAAGACGCGCTTTACGATATTGGACGCGCCTGGCCACAAGGACTTTATCCCAAATATGATTTCGGGAGCTTCACAGGCCGACTTCCCGGTTCTAGTCATCGACGCGAGCACAAACAGCTTCGAGTCTGGCCTCAAGGGTCAAACAAAGGAGCACATTTTGATCGCACGAAGCATGGGGATGCAGCACATTATCGTAGCTGTGAACAAGATGGACACCGTTGGCTGGTCTAAATCTCGATTTGATGAGATAACTAAACACATGTCGACTTTCCTCACAGAAGCAAGCTTTCTGCAAAAGCGCATAACGTTCATACCACTAGCTGGTCTCACGGGCGAAAACGTTGTCAAAAAGATTGAAAACTCAGCAGCACATTGGTATACCGGCGAAACGCTTCTAGAAGCGCTCGAACGCGTCGAACTACCAAAGCGAAACTTCCAGAAAGCCCTTCGTCTCTCCGTTGCCGATGTCTTTCGAGGAGATATGCGCTCGCCACTCAGCATATCCGGTCGCATTGATGCCGGGACGCTCCAAGTAGGGGACGTAATCCTTGCGCTCCCTGCCAACGAAACCGCAAGCATTAAATCAATCGAAGTGCAAGACACTCCTGTAGAATGGGCTGTAGCAGGCCAAATCCCTACACTTCACCTCACAGACATTGATCCCGTTCACCTACGCCAAGGTGACATTGTTTGCGCGCCCAATGAACCCGTCAAGCTCGTCAAGGCCTTTACATCTAAGCTACTGGCTTTTGAACACGTGCTGCCAATGTCAGTGGAGGTGTTCAGGAGCACACTCAACTCGCCTGGTGGTATTAGGACGCTGAGTGCTAAGTTGAACAAGTTTACGGGTGAGGTCGTTAAGAAGAAGCCCAGAATTATTAAGCCTGGCGAGGTTGCGCGTGTGGTGGTACAGTTGGAGAGAGAACTACCGATTGAAGAAGGCATGAGGGTGGTACTCCGGGAGAGGGGAAGGACGATCGGTGCGGGGCTGATGGAAAATGTGGCGTAGGACATGTGAGACATCCAAATGTATTATGTGGATTTGCGTAGGAAAATGCATGTCATGGGTGTGTTCAAAATATAGGCATAGTTTTAGAATGCACTTTGATTTCTTCATCGGAGATTATTTCGTTAACCGGGGGTCTTGGAAAAACTCGTGCAACCCATCTTAATCATGCTAATCATCAGCTATTCGTACAGAATGTTTAGTATACTAGGCCCTTCATCTCTTATCAGCCCAAGGCGCTCGGGTATTCTGCTGCTGCTCATCTACCCCGCTTCCCCTTGCCCAAGGCGCTGCTGTACGGCTTCCTGGGGGTGGAAGAGCTGGTGTTCTCGATGCCCATGGCGCTTTTGTAGGTTGGTCTGGTCCACTTGGTACCTGTGATCCCTGTGCCGCTTCTCGCCTCGCCCACGGCGCAGCAGTACCTACAGCGTTACCCTGTGGAGGTAGTGGTCTCGTCATCGCAGGCGCCGATGAATCGGCAAGTGCGTCCCGTAACGGGGGTTGGGCAGTACTAGTAGCAGTGGAAGCAGAAACTTTTGGTAGGCTAGCTGTATGGACTGTTGCTTGAATTTTCTCGGCAGCTGGATCGGGGGTAAAGGGGAAGAGAGAGCCAAAGGGGAAATGTTGGACGACTGGGAATTTCGAAAGGACTTCTGCATTATACATTTTAATCATTCCCTGTCATCGTACACATAGTCAGTATACATTTTTTTGGTTTGGGGGCCTTGAAAACCCCACCTTGTTGATTTTGGCCCAGCCGGCTTTGACACCAGACACATCGTACAAGATGTTGCTGTGTTCCCAAAACGGACCTTTCTTCACGTCGTAGATGAAGCCGATGGCGCTAAAATACATGTTTCGCCGCCTTTCGCGCTCGACGGCAGGAGCTTTCGCTACATCGCCAGGGTGTGGGGCAGATGGTAGTGAGCCTTCTGCCGCGACGTCACCGGGCGTGGTTATGGCGGGGGAGAACTGTGCGCTGCCAAATATATAGGGCAGGAAAGAATGATCATCGAGACCCCACACACCATGTGATCCCGCGGGCTCTAGCGTATATGTCAAGATCAAACGCCTGATGAGGGCGAGATAGGGTTCGACAACTCCCAGCACAATACCACGCTCCTGATCCCCATCCTGGGAATCAGGGAAAGCACCGAGTTTCCACAGACAGCCGAGGAAGGCTAGGAAAGAGAGTTCGTGGCCTGTACCGTAGTCGAGGCGTTGCGCACTTCCAAAGCTGCCGACGAGATAGGCTTCTAGTTCCGTTTTGGCGGGCACATCGGAGGTGGATTTGAAGGTTAGGACCGAGGCAGGGAGATGTTGATCTAGCAAGTCTGGAACCCGGCTACGAACAATATCGTGCCAGGTCCTGAAGCTCACGTTTCCGAAACGGCGGGGCCCAGGGTCTGGTGGTGCTTCGTCGATGATGGATGTTAGGGTTTCGAGGAGCTTGGCGAGATTCTGGACAATGGGAGGGTGAGGCACGTCCGGGTCGTCCAGAGTCCATTCTTTGTAAGCCAAGTCTGTTCCTTGCTCTTTGCTGCTGACTTTCCGCGGTATCATAGCTGTGTTGAGCTGGAAGATGAAGGTCATGATGTCGGCGTAGGCTCTACTGGCGAGGAAAAAGCTAACGTCATCGCCATCATGGATGCGCTTAACAGGAAGTTTAAAGTCATGACCTGCATGTCTGTCAATCACATCCAAGACAGGAGCGTTTTGGTTGTTAGAGGCCATGATGAGGGGCTGGGTGGTCATGTCTAGGGTGTGGTGTGTGTGCGGGCCATGCGTTCCTGCTCATGTGACAACGTGTTGCGGTTAGACAATTGGACCCACTTTCGCACTTTCTAGCTTCTTGGCCAGCACTTCACCCCACCGTGTTTCTTCCGTCATAGTGGATACATTCACTTTCGCGGGATGGGCTAGAGAGCGGTATAACCATTATTGGTATGGCGCGCCTTAACGATGCGCCAAAGAGAACGAGTACGTACGCACACAATAGCTGCTATATCGATGGTTGGAGGTGTACCATCTGACGCCCTATAAACTGACGGTACCCAAAGCAGGCTACAAAGCCTCGCCCACACCTTTATCTAGCTCTGCCCACATAAACGATGCAAACGCAGACATAGACACCAACACCGACACCGACACCAACACCAACACCGACACCAACACCAACACCGACACCGACACCGACACCGAATCCGCAGCCCAGCAACGCCTCGCCGAAACCGAATCGCGTTCCCCCGTCACAAACGTCCCACCATCCTCGGCAATCCTCGGGGCAAACCTCCTCAATGCAGCACGCATACACGATCGACCCAGTAGTCGGAAAAAAGAAATGGCGCACAAATTGGGAGATGCTGGCAAGCTCAAGCGGGTGAGCATAGTTCCTGAGGGCCCCAGGCAGAATCTCGCCAGGCCGGGCGATTTATATGATATCGATCTAAGCCCCGAGAAGGGGCGATATGCATTACCCGAGAAGGTCAATCATAAAAAATTAAAGGTCTGGAAGAAGAAGAACAACAAGGTGGAGCAACGGAGGCGTCATCGGCCTATTGATTCGTCAGACACTCCATTACTGGTTGCAGGCGGACGGGGGCCGGTGGAGGACTTGGCCCATGTTGAGGTTGGAAATGATGATGACAACCACAATCAGAGTAGTGGTGAAGGGCGCCATTCGTCTTCATCTCTGGCTAAAGTTGCCCTTGCTAGTAGCGACGAACATGTCAATACCGCCGTTGAGAAGACTGACCGATCCGAACACGTGGTGATAGAAGAGCAGCTCGCTAACGGGAAACCCCGATGTACTGCAGTCTCTTACAAGTACGACAGACATATGGGCTCCCGTTATCAGCAATGTAGGAGACCCGGATCTTACACTACTGAAACTGGAATGCAATGCCGCACACACAATGACAAGCCTCCTGCCACAAGATGTGGAGAGATTACAGTCACACAAGGTACCACCACGCAATGCCATAGAATCTCAACTGTAGAAACTGTCAACGGTGCACGATGTCCGACCCATGAGAATCAACATGCGACTCAACGACCAAAGGCGCGTGCAGAGGGGTATATTCCATCCAATGCACAGCTCGTTTCTAAGCGAAAGTTGATCTTGCTTGATGGCAGCGACGTACCTCGTAAATCAAAGAAGAGTATACCGCCGAGCCTAGATAGTTCTGATCCCGCTGAGAAGAACTCACCTCAAGTGCAGATTCCGGTTCGGAAGAGTAGGAAACAGCGGAGCACAAAAGAGCCAACAAATACCGGGGGCAATACAGACACGGGAATAGATGAGCAACCAGAATTGGGGCCTGTCAGGAAAGTTGGGAGACCCCGGAAGCAGTCTTCTGAAGAAACTACTGGGCCGATTCAACAGGCCTCGGATGGAGTGCGAAGAATAGTTGACAATATAGAAGGGTCAATGCAAGCCACAACTACCGCTGGTGGAGTGGCCTCAGATAATGCACCTGACGAAGATGAGTCTGAGCATGTCAACTCAGATCCAGATGGAAGTGGCAAGGTGCCTAGATACGCTACCGAGCACACTGGTGACATTGAGACTGTTTTCAATTTTCTCGACCTCGAAGAGCGCCCTGGAAATTGTCAGACCAAACTGGCAACTCTCATCGCGCGCATGTGCCTTAGATTTTCTCCCAAACAAGACGACAGTATGTCGATGGACGAACTCATGGAGCGTGTCAACAGAGTACATGTTCAACTCAAACGTATACACACAGATCTCGAAGAGACAGACCAACCCGCATTCAAGACTGACGCTTACGGACATGTCTTTTGTTACCTGACGCTATTACTGAAGGCGGTATACGATTGGATGTCTGGGAATTGTGGCACTGTGACTGAATCGCTGGAAGCGCTGCGTATACTGTCACCACTCATAGGTGATATTTTGGCGCTGAAAGACACCGTCGCCACGTGGAATGTTTCCGTCGCTCAACGCTACAAAGGTGATAGAATGGTTCGGGACGTCGACTCGAGGCTTATTGCTCCACTTCGGCGGGTGGAAAAGGTGTATCGCACCCGTCTAAGCCAGCTTGAGAATGTGCAGCGACGCCGCGAACAACAGGAAGTAATCCAACGGAGAGCGCAACAGCAAGCGGAAGCGGAACAAATGTATATGGAAGCCCAGGAGAAAAGGAGGAAGGCGTGGACGCGCTGGCAAGCGCTACATATCGTACGAATGCAATGCGAGCCAAACCCACATAGGAGACAGAAACTCGTCATCACCGGAGTCGAGCCTCTTGAAGCCGCTGGAGAGAGGGATGCAAATGGCTTCGAGTTTGAGCGAGTACCGGTCTTCACGTCCCGCTCCCATCCGCCACAGCATTCGAGATTGACGCGTTCTGATAATCACGATTGGACCGAAGAGGAGGAGATGGCCCTAATTCATGGCTTGGAGCATTGTGCAGGTTTGTTCAAGTCTTTTCCCACCGTTAATCGATATACACTAATGGTTCAATCAGGCCCTCGAGTCTTTGAGGGTATATTCCAAAGGTACTGTGATCCCAGGGGTCCACCACATCTACATCGGGGTGCTCTGCGCAACTGCAGCGTCACAGAGATTACGGCGAGATCAGCACGGTTCCGAGCAGATTTGCACAATCTTTATCAGAACAATGGTTGGCAGATCCCGGAATGGGTGAAAAGCATACCGGTGCTACCGTAGGCGGTGGTGGATTTGCTAAGTTAGTACTAAAAATGCAAAAGTATTGTGGTGCATTGCAGTGATGATGGGTTATCGGGACGCAAAACGCTCTTGGTCGCAAGGAAATGGTTTGAAGCCGGGTTGTGTCTTGCACGGAAGATTTGCCAATGTGTAGATAGTGAATAGAGAATACAAAGATTGGTAAAACGAAAATAGGGTCGAGACATTGAGACTCAATGTTCGCTTCCACTGACCCATCATCACTTAAATTTAGGCACTCTCAACCATCGCCTTTTTCTCGTAATATCCCAAACTCGCCCATCATGCAAGCACAGTACCCTCCGGAGTGGAATTCATTTGTTTTACATCGCTCCTGAGCGCACATTCACTTCGTGATACGATTTCGTGAAAGCCCAATGGCAATCGCAATTCGATTGCTGGTCAGTAAGTAGACCCTCCTTACCCTTCCAAGTGGACATTCCCACCCTTTTGTACCGATTCACTTAGCGCACAGGATCAACCCCAGGCCACACAGACCTTCTACTTTTCGCTCGCCTTCACGCAGCGAACCCCCTCCCCCCTGGTGGGTTATAAGACCCAGTCTCGTAGGACTCACCCACCTTCCCACCACAGCCCGATTCGATGAACTCACCGCACTTGCAACTTGTACGCTCACCATAAGTACTCTCTACTCGGTACATCGCAAGCCCTTTAAAACCTTCCTCGCCTTTGCATCAATCCCCCGTCCAATTCGATCAGAATTTCAACCCACATTCAACCACAACTATGGCTTCCCATGTCAACGGCGCTAAGTACTACGGCGGTATGGAGCTGGACACATTGCGCGCTCTGGCCAAGGCGCGCTGTCTCAACATTGCTGGAATCGACACTAACGCGGAGCTTGTGGCGATGTTGATAGAGCAAGACGGGCAGACTGGGTGCGGTCCTTGGGCCAAGAATGAGAATATTCCTGAGCTGGAGAGTGGCAGAGCATGGAACACAGAGGAGGAGGAGAAGAAGAAGAAGAAGAAGGCAGCTGCGCCGACTCCTGACAAGGAAGAGAAGGCCGTGGATGCTGCGGATTGGGAAATTACTAGCACCAATGGCGAGAACGAAAAGGAAAAGACTCGGCTAGGGAACAAGATGTACAACGCTCCTGTTCCTGTTACCGAGTCCGCCCATGTCATTTTCGAGACAGAATACACCGCTGTTACACCCGTCTCCAAGGCCGAAGTGGAAACCGACATCAAGGATGATGTTAGCTCTATCGCTGAGAACGAATTCAACACCGCCCCTGAGACTATCAAGCCAAAGTCTGAACCCGGCTCCAGTACGAAAGTGGCGAGCGTTACGATTCCATCAAAGGGCAAGGATGCGAAGAAGCCAATTTCTATCGCACAGTTGGCCTCTGAGTGGGATGCGGAGTGGGCTAATTATCCCAAGCTTGATTTTAGGAACGCTGGCAAGGGGCCTTCGTATACGGGGATGACTACTGATAAGACTGGCTCATTGGAATCTGGACCTAATGCTGTCGGCAATAGCGCATCGAAGCCTGCTGGTCAAGAGCTTTCCACTGACGTCTCAATGCCTGCTTCATCTGACAAGCCTACCTCTCCCAATAAGCCTGCGCTTTCTAAAATGGCCGAGCCCATTACCAGCGATTACTTTGGTGGCGCGAAGACCGAAGACTGGGCTGCTGCCGTAGAGGCAGAGATTGAGATGCTCGCGGAGAAGGAGAAGGAGAATCCAGTAGAGAAGAAGATGTCGCCTCCAAACCAAGATCAACAAGAGCTGCTTGCTGCTAACATTAACGATTTTGAGTCTGGTGAAAAGGCCAAAAAGAAGCGCAAGCGTAGCAAGAAGGTTGGCAAAAAGGTCAACAAGGGCAAGAATGCCGGGTTAGTCCTAGATGAACCGGTGGGAATGTCAGCAGTCACTACCGATGTCAAGAAAAAGCCTGGAGAAGTTCCAGCTACTGCGTCGCCTCCTGATACTGGTGCCATAAAGCAGCTGCAAGGCACTCCAACTACACTATCTCCGGATGAGTCTGCCGCGGCTCGGGTTGTCCGGGAGACTGCAGCACTTGCGGATGGACAGAAGGAGAATGCGACGAAGGCCATTGCCTCATACACCAATGGCTCTAAGGCAGCCTCTTCTACTAACGGCAATGCTGGCATCATCAACGAATCGTCATCCTCTGTAGCTCTTGCCGAGTGTAAATATGCGGAAAACTACGTTCCCGAGGTCAAAAACTCGCCTGTAAAGAAGAACAAGAACAAGAAAAGTAGTGAAAAGGGTGGCGGAAAGGCGCAGAAGAAGGCAAAGAAGACTGTTTCAGGTGCACAGGTGATGAATGGGTTGGAGGTAGACAAGACCAAGGCTCTCACCCAGGGCTATGAGATGCAGGCTGGGGGTTTGGTGTTGATTTTGCTCATGTTCTGTGCGGCTTTTCTAAGGTTTTGGAACAGGGGATAGGATTACAGGTTGGATTGATCGTGACTAGCGGCTTTGGGCAGCGTATGGGCGTGTAGTCTGCGGATAACACAGTTCATAATAGGAGATGATGACTTTGCAACTGCTACGCGTGCTGACCGCTTCCAATCGCATAACGTGACCGTACGCTCAAGCCGGGAAGAGGATTACCATTACCCAAGCATTACCTAAGTGCAATTCGAAGCTTGTTCGCGCCTTGTGTCGAAAATAAGCCCGTTTCCGGCGCCAACAAAGGGACCCAAGCCCACTAGTCATCTTTCCAACCCGTGCACGGCAATCCACACATTTGCCCTGTATTTTTTTTCCTACTCAGCATGCAAAGGATTGGCGAATACCAATCAAACTCAGGAGCCTGGCGCGGTTTCTTAAGAGCAATCCACAGAGTGCAAATCTGGCGGCGACACACTGATCATCTCTCTGGGCAAGGCTAGATTTTCTCTATCTTTATGTGGTCATGTTTCGTAGAGAGTCATGGTGTTGATGAAGGCATTTGATAGAGTCGCACAGGAGCATCTTTTATATGCTCGCGCAACTCCAGCAGAGTCATCGCGACCAGAGTCATCGCCATCATATTACAACAAGATCTCGAGAGGCATCATCACAGTTACAAGGAGACCTCTGGAGTCATCAAGCAACCGTGGTAGTCGTGTGGAGTTGAACCGTACCATCAGACCCAAGCCAACAGCAATTTCAACGTCATCAAACAACCCTCTGGGTCAACCTTACAATGTACAATTCAATGTCGCGATATCAGCTCAACAGCTCGTCGCAAAACAAAACAAGATGAGATGTGGTCATGTTGAAAGCGCCATGAAATCGGGGGATAAACGCCAATGGCTTGGAGCGAACCGGATAGGTCGCCACCAGCGTGTTTCCGTCATACAGAGACGGCAGAGTAGGATGCTCCCGCAGTCGCCAAGACCGTGCTGTAGGTAACCCACGCTGGTGATTCACACGCAACACCTCATCCGCCATTGACGCATAATAAAATAGAAATCCATAATATTGCCGTGAAGGATAGAAACATGTGGGAAGATGATGTAGCGAGGCACGGGACGAATAGCACGCTAGTCCGGCTCTAGAAGCTTGTAGCGCAAAGTGGCGCAAATCCGCAAATACGACATCATCACCCCAGCTGCAAAACTGCGCGAATTAATCTGAGCCAGCGTCAGCTCTTCCCACGTGCAGCATTGGCAGTGTACGACGTGCAAGAAAACAAGGCCGTCATGGAGGAACGAAAGGCTTGGAAATGAGGCGGAGCAGGCTGGTTGCTGATCGCTTGCGCGTTAGATAAATCCCGCATAGAACAATCGGGTTACCCTTTGCAACACCAACCAACGGCATCTCTTGCCCTTTTTCTTGCCTTACCGCTGCGATAACTTGCCTAACTTTATTACATACTCTGATTGTCCTATCACGCTTTCTGTCTTACATCCTAATTGCTTGCACCTTGCGTTGCCGTCTGCGCTTTTGTGGTAAAATTCCCTCAGTAACGTATCGAACATGTGGAAGCCACCAATAAACTTCATTACGCTGCATTGTAGGTTTTTTTTCCTAAAAACGCATATGCGATGCTCGTTAGAATGTCCGGTTGTAGTGGCACTGACTAAACGATAATCAGATGCGTATATTCTCAGTTTCGGCATATTGGCCCTGGCCATCATGTACCCGTATGGTAATCTTTCTGCTATAGACACCTACTACTTTGGTGTCAGCTGCTCTACTGAATCTGGGTTGAATCCGTGAGTTGTACTTGGACGCTATCATGAGCGGTGCATTGACTGCTGCCCAGTGTTGATTTGAAGGCACTCGAGACGTATCAGCAGATTTTCCTGTACATTGTGCCCATAATTACGAATCTAGGCTTCATCAATATCCTGGTTGTTGTAGTTCGCTTACGATGGTTCAGCCAGAAGCTTAAGGGCATCAGTACGTTGTAGCTTTGGCGACACGGCTTCTCGCGAGGCTAATAACGTACAGCGGCAGCACATCGGAGGCCACTGAGCCGTAGCGAGACTAGCGAGAGACATGGTCAGACTGCCGCCACCGTCTCGGACACGCGGGACCTGGAGGGAGGTCTCACTGGCGAAACAGTTTCCGAAAAGAAACCTGTAATCCAGGCCGAGGGTTCCCAAGTTGAAGTGCAAGATGAATTGGAAAATGATGCAAATCTACCTCACATCAAATTTGCTCCTGACCCTAGACTCCGCACCAACAAGAAGGGTGCGCTGTATATTCCTGGGCCGCGAGAACGCGATAACGGTAAATACGCCTCGAAACTGACTATGGGTGTGGTGCTAATGTCGCCATAGGCGAGCCCTTTGCCGGGACATCCGATGGTGAGTGATCTCCATTCGACTCGTTTAAAACAATCCTGGGGCTAATTTAATTCTGATAGACGAAGACGAAGACCGGATCAAGCCTGTCGTAGAGTCGAGTTATGCCATGCGCCGCACAAAGTCAAACACGCAGAGTATGCGGAGCACAAGGAGCATGAGCAAAGCAACCTCAGTAGATCGTGTTGTATCTTCCATGTTCGTCCTAGGGAGTACAGCAAGTGCCGCTCGTAGCGAAAGCAAATCCAAGAGGGAGCCGATGGACTTGTCATCCTTGACCCCGGAAGAGCTAGGAGGTGTTGAGTACCGCGCGCTACGAGTCCTTCTCAAAGTGACCATTGGTAGGTTTAAACTCTTGCACAACTATGTTCCCAGCAGCTAATTTAGATTCCAGGATACTTTTTCGGTCTACAAGCTTTTGGTGTCATTTGTCTAGCCCCATGGATTCATCTCGCGCCATCAAAATACCAGGACTACCTCGTCACACAAGGTGTAGACAAGACATGGTGGTACGACATCCAATTCTTTCAAAACCCAGATATTCATCACTAACTAAAATTATAGGGCATTCTACTCATCGCAAACAATGGTGAATAACCTAGGTCTCACCCTCACCCCAGACAGTATGATATCTTTCCGCGACGCAGTGTGGCCATTGCTAGTAATGTCGTTTCTCGCTTTCGCCGGAAACACATTCTACCCGTGTTTTCTCCGCCTCCTCATTTGGACCATCAACAAGCTTTCCCTCTCTGGCTCCTCACTCCAAGAGTCTACGCGCTTCTTACTTGACCATCCCCGCCGCTGTTACACGCTTCTGTTCCCCAGCACCGCAACCTGGACCCTCGCCACCATCCTCATCGTTCTAAACTTTATCGATACACTCCTGATCATAGTACTCGATCTCGATAACCCGGAAGTCAACGTCCTCGCCGTCGGCCATCGCATCATGGCCGCCATCTTCCAATCTGCGTCGAGCAGACACACGGGTACCGCAACGTTTAATCTCGCGAATGTTAATCCCGGCGTGCAGTTCAGTCTGCTGGTTATGATGTATATTTCCGTGTATCCGATTGCGATTAGCATCCGCATGAGTGAGAGCTACGAAGAGAAGCCTGTAGGGCTATATTCTGCCGAAGAGAGTCTTGATGAGAAGAATGACAGCAAGACTTATATGATCAATCATATGCGGAACCAGCTCAGTTTTGATCTGTGGTATATCTTCTTGGGTGTATTTTGCATTTGTATTGGGGAGAGCAAGAGGATTATGAACAATGACGATCCGGTAAGTCGCTACAACCACATGTGTACCGATTTAATCACTCACACAACGACAGGCTTTCTCCGTATTTGCCATCTTCTTCGAAGTCGTGTCCGCTTATGGAAATGTAGGCCTCTCGCTTGGCTACCCGACGAATGCGACATCTCTATCCGGCCACTTTAACGTCTTTGGGAAAGTAGTCATTTGCTTTATGATGCTACGTGGCAGACATAGAGGCTTGCCATATGCGCTTGATCGCGCGATTAACTTGCCCTCTGATATTTTGGGTGGTGAGGACAAAGCAGAGAGATATAGAGATCAGGATAACCGAGAGAGTGTATTGGAAGGGGCAGAAAAAATCTAAGAGAGGTTACTAAAATGTTTTTCTCCTACTCTAAAGCATCAAGTACATATAGATGAATGGTAGGCTACTGCAAAGGTGTTTCTAGAGAAAAATTCATGTGTTACGGTAACAATCAGTAAATCGCACTTGTATATTGAAGACTAAGTGACGCACATTTAGGCCTTACTTCTTAGACAAATTCTACGGTGACTGTGGCTCATCGGCTGTGGCTAATCACGTATACTTGGCGTACCCATATTACCATTGGCGCCGGGTAGAGGCTTTGTTACCCGTTTGGACTTTTTTTTGGATTTGTGATACCCCTCATATAGCATCAGAAAATCATTACCATTGGCATTCCTATCGACCAATAGCAACTTCAACTATGCATGCGCAGAGGGACATAGTTTCCGCTCGTTCCGATCGATGGAGATGATGTCACAGAATCTGCCTAGATAAACTACTCCGCACTACAGTGAGAGAGACACGACAAAGATGCAACAAACATCACCAGGTTTGGTGAGACCTACACCTGCCATATTCAGATATACAGAGAGAAACTGATAACTCCTGGGAGGGTTTAGACCTGCATCCAGATCTAGGAAGGCTTCGGTCTTACACTCTCCTCGTAGTCATCCCTACGACACATAACTCTTCGACCATCCTCGGTTCCTGGACGTCGTCAAGCCCCTCACGCTCCCACATACAGCTACACACGTCGCTTACGCTCGCTCAAGTCCAGCTAATTCATTCCTACGAGGATTTCGGTCTTGTTCGCATCCCGGCCTGCGGACTTGGTCTCGCAAACTTCTTCCGCCGCCAGATCGAATCTCTGGAGACGTCATCTCAAGACGCGCGCAGATGATATCGAAGCTCGTCGCCAGTTTGCACAGCTTAAAGGCCGTAGGCGACGATGATGGCGATGGCGTCGAAGTAAATATCCTTGGCATCACAGTTCTTGGTGACGAAAGCGGGGATTTGATACCTAGAGATTGCAGATTGCTGTGGAAGTGGGCGAAGCCACACAGTCAGTATCGCAAAGCGGGCTTCTGGGGCCATAGCTTGACACAGATCTTGGTGGATGCTGAGTGGAATGCCGGTAAAGGCGTCTGCATATTGGTAAAGGCTGTAGAAGAGGAAGAGTTTGTGACGGTATTGGGAGGCGTAATAAAAACCTAAGCCCAAATACCGTTGTACCTACTTGCTATCCTTTTTTCGGGTTTCTAGGGGTCTCAGGGGTACAGCAAAAAAAGTGGCTCTGGATAGGGAAAGTTTGCCTGCTTACCGGACCGTGCGCAAAAGCTTGGTCTCTCTACATACATACCTAGTACCGACTAAGGCCCACTTTATTGAGCGATTAACATACGGTGTGATGACACCAAAGCTAACGTCGCTTTGGTCTGACTTTCTCAACGTCTAGAGTGTGATCTCAGAGTAATTATACTAGTAGACAATGCGGACCAATTGCTGGTTCCTCGGCTACAACACCCAATTTAGTAGAAACACGTATGTAGGTTGCGCACTCGATCAGACGGACCCGATTTGAGATTTTAAGGATGAAGAAGGTTACGGGAGTGCTTACCTCCACTCTAATGAACGAAAATTTACGCGTGTGAGCTCATAATTACTTCGGTCCGGTTGCTATTCATGCCGTGAAAGTCTTTGTAGCGCTGACGGTTGAAACAAAGCACGGACATCCATATACGTACACCTCGCGCTAGAAAAACTTCAATAAACCATCACTCTTCTCACTGCTGTTTACATCGACTCTACTCACTTGCCACTGTGACGATCTTTTTCCAGTGGTCGGTCTTCTTTATCCCGAGTTCTGTCGTCTACTCAGGGCACTAAGAACAGGACCCATTGCCATGAAGACTGCTTTCGCTTCAATTCTTGTGCTGGCTTCAGCTGTCCTTGCGGTTCGTCCGATTCGTCACGGGCCGAATTTTTCAAATGTCAAGGGTCCCATCGAACATTTGCCCAGAGGCGATTCTCAACAACTCGCGAAGAGACAGAATGTCGGCACCAATGAAGACCCAGCTGTTGGCTACTTCGAGCAGCCAATAGATCACAACAATCCAAGCCTCGGAACATTCAAGATGAGATACTTTTGGAGCAATCAAAATTGGAAAGGCCCAGATTCTCCAATCATCCTTTTTACAGTTGGCGAAAGAGAGGCACCCGATTATAGCTATTTCGAAAACTATACGGCGACGGAATACTACTCATCCCCTGGCCAACTGGCTCACAATATTGGTGCTGCTTTCGTTATGATCGAGAATCGATACTATGGCGAGTCTTCGCCATATGCCGAATTGACCACTGCCAACCTACAGTACATGACGTTCGAACAAACCATGCACGATCTGGCCAACTTCGCCGCAAATGTCAAGTTACCATTCAGTCCCAACAGCACAGCTTCCAATGTCCCCTGGGTACTTGTTGGCGGCTCATATGCCGGTATAATAACTACCTACGTCGCTAGCAAGCTGCCTGGTACCTTCTGGGCCTACTATGCCTCCAGTGCTACAGTGCAGGACCAAGAATCGTTCTGGAGATCAAGCCAAGGATTCCAGGAAGCGGGCCCAAAGAATTGCACAAAGGACGTCGCGCTCGCCATCGATTACATTGATCAAGTGTTCTCATCTGGCAAAAGGTCGGAAATGGACGACCTCAAAACCAAGTTTGGTATGCAAAACCTCACAGATGATATGGACTTTCTCTCAGCCCTCAATCTTGATCCACAGCTGTGGGCGTCCATGCAGTTTGACTTCAACCTCAATGGAAACACTTCAGCCTTCAGCAATACCTTCTTATGGTGTGATGCTGTTGAAGGCGCTTGGGATCCAGCCACGCAAAAATATAGCAAATCTGCACCTCCGGGTGCTGAAGGTGTAGGATTACAGAAAACGCTTGAGAACTGGGCAAGTTGGTGGAAAAACTACAAGCTCCCTGGTTACTGCACGTCAGAATATAACTCTAGCTACCCTGGACTCTACAGCGAAAACAGTACCTACTGCTTAGAGTCAATCGATCCGAAGGATCCGTACTACACAGACTTGAGTGTTGGCAATCCCTGGAATCGGCAATACGCTTTCATGCAATGCAACGAGCGCAACGGCTTCTGGCTTACCGGTGCACCTAAGGGAACCCCTTCCATCGTCACCCGCTTGCTGACAGCGGAATCCTACACAGATCGCTACTGCAAGGGGTTGTTTCCCCCCGGGCCCAACGGGGAGACGTATGGCCTGCGCACGGAAGACGAGTACAACGCCTATTTTGGCGGGTGGAATATTCAAAACACCACGCGACTACTTTACGTCAGCGGCGAGTACGAATACTTCAGACCGGCTACTGTTGCGGCTGAGCACCGACCCGGCGGTCCCCGCAAGAGCACACCTGAAATTCCTACGTGGATAGTTCCTGGAGGGTACCACACCAGCGAATTCTTCTTGTGGCGCAATGGGCGACGCAACAGCGGCGCTCGCAAAGTAGCTGATGAGGTTCTTGCTCAGCTCAAGACCTGGGTACAGGAATGGCCGGCTTACCACGGGAAGTTACCATAGATGGACATATAGAGAGAATCAATCACCATGTACAAGATAGTAATAAACTAGATTGTGAGTCTATATTAGAAAATGATATTCACAGTCACACATTTTGCTGTATCCACTAGACCCCATAGAAACCTGAAAAAAAATGATATCGAAAAATGATGCACTCTTTTCATAAGGATAAAAGCCTCATCCTTACCTATCTACCGATAGACTCTTAATAGAGAAACTATCTACCTATTCTCTCTCGTTCTAAATATAGAGCTCATCTAACCAGCCTACCTCTTCATACGTACCTAGGTAAAGCCCATCTTATGCTCGTAGCGTAGACACTAGCGTAGAGGGGCTTAGAAACGCTCCCAGTCCCCGACCCCGCCAAATCGGAAGCTGGAAGCTACGCGTGGACGCGCCTCATATCCAGCATGAGAGTATGAGCGCTCGGCAGGACGACGAACAGCGTTGCTGCGGGACAAGCCTGGGCCCTCGAGGAATCCGTTGGTCATGCCATCGAAACCCCGGTTGATCGCAAAGGCACCGTCGTACCCACGATCGATCTGGTAGGAGCGGCTAGAGGATGCTGAGGGGCGTTCGTACGAGCTAGATACGTACGCGTTGCTTGAGCCTCGAGAGAAAGACGAACGTGCCTGACGGTCAGCGTACAGAGATGGTCGTTCGAAGCGAGACGAACCCAAAGGGCTGACCGGACGGTCCTCCCAGACCATGGGGCCTCGACGGGGCCGGGTGCTTTCACGCATTGGTGAAAGATCGCGTGCATTTAACCCATGGCCGTATGTACTACGATCAAGGGAGGAGGACCGCGAACCATAGCGACCTGACTGCGAGCCTGAACGGCTATAGTCAGCAGCGGCGTGTGTACAGTTGTATGAAGGACGTACTGAGTCGGACCCGGTGCGAGCGGCATCCATGAAATTGAAGTTTCCACCTGACTCCTGACAACGAGAGGAAGAGCGTCCACGGGAACCAAAATCGAAGACCATGCTTTGTTGTATTCTGAAGAGCTTCTGTACCAGACAGTTGCAAAAGTAGTGATGATTCGCTACTGGGAAATAACATTGGCAATATTTGTAAATGGAGTCATGGTGACAGTTGTGAATGAACAGTGTCAGTGAGATAGTGTTGTTGATGAACGATGTTAGATACAGGCCTCTTGTGAATGAGTGATTGCTGTTCTTGATAATGTTCAGTGAATACTATACGAGTATATAGAATCATAGTGAAGACAATCATACCGTGAAATTAGCTACTGCGAAACCTTGCTAGAGGCCAGGTCTTGTAGTTTAGAGTGAAATCTGTCTCATGTACAATCTTGGGATGTCAGCGTCTTATATGAGTTGACTATGAATTCAGAGGGATGACAGAGGGCGGAAAAGTGTAATAGCAAACTTTGAAAAAAAATTGGTATATTTTTACAAAAGTGGTGGAGATATCGTGACGTTGGGGACGACTTTGAATCAGAACTACTCGAACCGAAGTGGCCTGGTGTAGCCCAATCTTCCCGTACATCTTTATCAAGCGATAGGCTCATTTCAAAACTCCTGATAGAAAACACCATATTATCAACTTGACACCACACGTAGCATCTATATGCTTATGCGGATCTCGCGGTGTCTTCCAGTACATGCAAAAATCATTCCGCTACTGAACAGTCCGATGCAGCACGTGTGACTGTGACAACGCGAGAGTGCTTTATTCACAGCAGTCACTCAAATCTAACAAGTATCTTAGTTGTTTTTTTCATTCTTCGTTCTTTTCGTGGCCTTGGGCAGTTAGGCTCTAACTGCATTCTGGTCCTCTTTAGTGTTGACTTTGTTAACTGTTCTCTGTATGTGCGCAAGCCTATTTTATGATTAAACAAATGATACCTTGTTTGAGTGCTAGTTGTTATTCCTTGGTCAAATAAAGTAAAGAGGCTACACTCTGCTCTAGCAATGTAGGGAAATTGGGACCCTGTTGCCGTTCTGGAACCTTCCATATCTAGCTATCTCGATACATCCTCCAGAGCTAACATTGTTTAATATCTTCCATTCCCCTTCCCACGGTCGTTTCGTGATGATGACGACGAGCGCTTTATCTTTCCCTTCGCAGCGTCATATCCTAAGCCCTTATCGCCACGACTCGTTGATCAATGCAAAATCCCCGCTATAGAAACCTCGCATGGCTACCGTGGCCTTTTCAATGCATTGTTCGCGGTTGTGGGAAAGGACTGCACTAATTGAGGCCTAGGACCCTTCGACGCTGGTTACTATGGAAGATGTGACGATAGCTATATAGGCCATACAAGAGAAAATGAGGATACAGGGAAATAAAAAAAGAGAACCACGTTCAGCATCCCGTGAATACGGAAAGATAGTAAATAAACGATGAACGAGGAATCTAATGGTAATTAGATTAAACTTCTAATACAAATGGCGGGAATTTGATGCTTGGCTAGGAACTCGAAGAGAGAACTGATTAAGAGCGAATGCAATAAGGGAAGTGGAGACAGGCTGATTATATCAACCAGTCGGAATTTCTTAAAGTCTTTGTTCCTCTACGAGAGCCACACAGTATATGCAGCACTATCCACCTAAGAACAAGAGAGATGCAAAATCAAAGCAAACCTATTCACAATAGCAAACAGATATCACAAATCGAATGTGACATCTCGTAGAACTAAGCGCAGCCACTCAATAAGCACCTCGGAAGTTAGAAATCATCACTGCGTAAAGCACATTCAAGCAAGTTATGACGCACTGCGTGACGCGATTCGAGAAACAAAAGGACCTAGCCGATAGTAGGTTATCTTGCAATTGTTTCGCCACTGTAGCCATCTTAATCACCGCAATTATTTCACCCAGCTCGATCATGTCAACAATTTGCCCCGTGATCAAAGCGAGCAGGGAAGTATAGATCTCACATCCAAGAAGGAAACATGTGCTGCTTTACCCTCTCCTGTGAACCCCTTCTAAGGCAGGGGTATTTTTCTCCTTGATCGGCTCTTCTTCTTCTTCTTCTTCTTCTTCTTCTTCTTCTTCTTCTTCTTCTTCTTCTTCTTCTTCTTCTTCTTCTTCTTTACAACCACCCTTCCACCCATCTACCCCAAATCTCAGCCTACCAATACACAAATAAAATATCGTATTGCGGTTTAAAAACTGGAACTCGAAGCTGCACAGCATAGAGCATAGAGGCATCGGGAGTTGGTGAGTGCGTATTGTAAGAATAGCAGGGGTAGAGAGTAGCTTGTTAGAGTGGCAGAGATGCATGGGGGGATGAAGGTAATAGTTGTGATGGATAAGTTGTGGTTAGTCAGGAAACATGGTGAGCAAAGTATAAATTAGAAATTTTGATAGCAGTGCTTTAGAGCCAAACCTTGAATTAGACGTCTACTTAGCACAACGAATCAACTATGAACAATGTACAACAATTCAAGTGCGCTTATGTGTCTTAGGATCCACCACTATACCGTAGTGACCTCATCTCTCAATGCGGATATATATATTCCAATCCCCTACCTCCCCTTCCTCCTCCTCAAAACCCTCCCAGACATCACTACATCCCCATCCGCATCAACCTCCTCATCAACTTGCTCATCCGCTTCCTCTTCCATCTTCCCATCAATTTCCCCTCTCCCCACCACCTCACTACCCTTCCCCTCTCTCTCTCATTCTCAGTACCCTGATTCTCCAAACCCTCTTCTCCATCCTTAACTTCAATTCTTCCATCTGCCTCCTCTCCGCTACCGTCACGGACTCCGGTATCTCTGGCAAACTGGCCAGTTCCAAACTCGCATCCGTCTCCTCCCCACCATCTGGCTTCTCTTTTTCGGCCTCAATCTCCTCTTGAATTCGCGCTGAAGTAGGGGCTTCAAGTGGTGTGGGCACTGGATCCCGCTGCCAGTGTGGGATACGCACGCGTTGGACCTGTAGTCTGGAAAGCCGTTTCGTGCGCTTTTTCTTCCGTGTTGCCAGGGTACCAGGGTCGAGGTCAGATAGAAACCCCGTATCGTCTGGTAATCTGGGATCGGGATCTAAATGCACCAGATTTGGTTTTCTGGCTGTACATGGATCGGGGATGCTGTTTTCCTTTTCTTCGGCATTACGGGCGCGTTTCCTGCCTCGTAAAGCAGGTCTTGCGACTAGAGGTTTCCGAACCGCTGAGGCCGCGGGGTTGAGATTGACTTTTACGGGACGTACATGCGTGAGGTACTGGTATTTTCCGCCTGCAAGGGGTTCAGAGGAGGGTACCTCTTCGTCTTCTTCCTCGTCGTCGCCATCGTCGCCGGTTTCCAAAGCGGGCGTTTTTGGTGTTTTGGGCATGGGGCCACGTCGAGGGTGGATTGGAGGTTTGGTGGCGGCAATTTCCTTTTGGAGGACTACGGAATCTGCTGGTTCTGGGGCTTCCTCTGCATCTTTTGCGTAACGGAACAGAACCATTTGCAGGTCTTGAGCTTTCACACATTGCATACTCGTGGCTGTCGAGCCATTTCCTTCTTTTCGTGCCTTGATTGCGCTTCGTACTTTTGATCGGAAATCGGGGATGGTGGCTGTGGGTATGGTCGATATTTGACTCAGGAGCGTGAGAATAGTGGTGCCCCATTGACGAGCTTCGAATTGCTTGTTGGGCCACAGTGCCTTTGGCAGACATTCATGCACAAATTTGATTCTCCAGTTCTTGGTGATGGTGTTGATGAGACTCGTGATGGTAGGTGATGATCTTGTTCGTCTGGGTGGCGCCATTATGAGTCTGGTATTAGAAGACCAGTGTTACATCAAGATTTTCAAACGATGCTCGAATATAGGGACTTTGGTGGGGATGAAGAAGTTCGAGATGGCGTATGTTGAGATGATGTTGTTGCGGTGGATCCCATTGTAGTGGTGTGCACAGCAGCAAACGCGAGACCGAGACGTGAAGTAGTCAAATGAAAGCGGTCGGTGCGCGGCTATGGCCCGTTTCAGATGGCATCCGGGCGCGGCTACGTGCAGCGAGCTATTCTCAGCGTCGCTTACGACGTGTGTACCTCAGCTCATGGGGCTTTGAAGCTATGCATACGCGCTGCAGATTACTGTCGGCGTCTGGGGTCACACAAAGATTTATTTACCTCTTGGTGGGTCAGATGATGTCATCGGCGGATCTGCTTAGCCCCGTGTTTGGTTCAGTTTATTGCGGTAAGCTCGAGCCGTCGGAATTGGCTGACGGTGCGAACGGCTAGTGAAGGTTGGAAGATGCCACAAATGCCATGGTTATCCTGTGAAGTTTTGCACGCTCATGCTCCCGTCCAGAGGCACCTCCAGATGTTGTACAAGTCGTGTCGCGTATATGATACAGGTATAGAACAAAGCTGAGGAGAGTGTAAACGCCACCCGCTGCCGAACCTGCCTGCGGTATATGCCAGAACTTCCCCCGCAAAACAAAAACACCGCTTGCTAAGACATGATCCTGCCCTCTTTTAGTGCCAAGCGACCCGTGCATAGAAAACATGAACCGTGAAGTAAAATCGATTATGCAGCCACAGCCATACCGCCGCCGCCGGATGATGCGCCGACATCGCTTGGTGGTGGAGGAGGGGCCTCCAGCCGTGTGTTGTCGGCCATCATGCGATTGAAACCAATCGAAACACCCTCGATGACTGCTAGCAGGATGGCACATGATATCGCGCCATTTCGCATCGACTTGTAGCCTCCTCGTACCGCCAGCGATCCGCCGGTGAAGAAGCCTGCGATGATGGCATTCCATGGGTCTTCCTTCTTCCGTATTCCCTTGACTGCGCAGTCATATGTGTTGAACAGTCCTCCCCAGACACCAAAGTTGCCGCCGAGAACGGGTGCGCGGGCTTTGATTGCTGTGATGGCGCCGATGCGTCGCTCGCCGTAGGGTGAGTTGCGAAACTAGGGAGACTTGTGAGCACAATTTTAATAAGACCAGGGGGAGAGAGGAAACGTACACCTTTGACACCGTGCCATACTGCTCCTCCGACAGCCTGTATGTTTGTTTAGTACTGATTGAAATTTAGTGCGCCTGGGGTAGCATACACCCATGGCGAAGGCACCACCAAAGTCATTGAGAATGACCCATGGGCAGGGATCGCGCGAATGATCCATGATGCTTGTATTAAAGTAGCAGAGGGGAGCCGAGCGATTCCGTGGACGACGAGAGGATATGGATGAGCTGGTGGTGGTCGGACGGTAGCCACCAGTGACGATGTGCTTCGACGTTTTTCTTGACCACCCTTGCCATAATCACGCTAGCGGCGAAACCTCGGAATCATCGGGAGTGGCCTCTGCCCGACCATACAATTGTTTACTCTTTCACCATCATCGACTTAAGATCTTAACATGGTCCATCTGCCATTTCGTGTGCTTTGCTATAGTCCCCTCGTATCGGGTATTACTTCTCATATGCTCGTGGAAAAACACAGGTCACAGTCCGATTTTTCAAGTGACATGCATCATCAACAGTATGAGGCCCTGCCAGAAGACGGCCATTGTCCTAAGGGCTCATGTTATTTTACGAAACCCTGTCAGTAATGTGGAACCAGTAGGTATTTTGATGCTACATACTATTGCTTAGATATATACCAGCCTCGTGGGATTTCATACAGTCTATCTCTTCCCCTAATTCCATTACCTCAACTCCTTCAAACTCAAGCATTCTCATTTACGTTATCCTCTGTCACCTGCAAACTATTTTACTTGCCACAAGATGAAGCTCGTCTCTCTCACCGCTTTCTAGGAAGAAGTTGCTCATAGAAACGGGCCTCACCGTCTACAGGTGTCGTGTGAGGCTCACTGTTCACCTACCCAACACAGATTCCAGTATCAAACTCATATTGACCCATAACCCGCTGCCTTACCCCGCTTTCCACGGCCGTGTCACCACTTACTTGCTTAGCAAACGAAAGTCTTGGCATCTCCATGATTTCCACATGAGCCCACCCGCCTCACTTGCTTGCTTCTCACCCCAATATAACAGGACGGCGTAAAACTTCAATCGGCAGGATCAGTGGCACGCGCATTTGCGCCAAAATGACCGTCAACCAAGTCCCCGTCACCCCCGGTGACGGTGGCACGACGCCCGATGCAGCGTTTGAAGGAGCCTCCCGCTTCGGTGAAGCTGCCGATCCCATACATCTAGTCGGTCAGGACGGTAAGTCTTGCGCGAATATACCTATAAACTATTCAAGGTGTTCTGACGCGTGTTCTCCAGATCCACATCCAGTGACTAAAGGTGTAGTAACGGGTGAGGTCGGCCCGCTTGGACTGCACGTCAAAGAGGCCATCGCAACCGTCGATCAACTCGAGGGACTCGGTCTGCAGAGAATGAAGATACCTCTGCCAAAATGTATAGTGTTAGGTATGTACCGCTCTTCTGAAATTCGGCTATTTGCAGTCCTAACAACTGAATAGGCGAGCAATCCACCGGAAAGTCCTCCGTCATCGAAGCGATATCTGGTATCAAGACTCCAAGGTCAACCGATACCTGTACTAGGTGCCCACTTTTCATTAAGCTGGAGCCCTCCGAGAACTCACGTGCTGGTTGGAGTGCAACTGTTAGTCTTCGCCGAGACTTCAGCTATGACACCAAAACAGCGCGCAATTACGACCAGCGATTCCCAGGGTGGATTCAGATGAACCAGCCAAGCAATGTACATTTTGCAGAAACCGAAGATCCGAACGAGCTTGAGCGCATTATTGCGCACGCACAACTTGCGACTATCAGTCCGCTTACCAACTATCAAGAGTTTTTGCGTCCTACACTCGCCGGGCTAGGAGACCAGTATCGTTGCGAGTTCAGTCCAAACGTAGTCTGTATCTGCATTACACATCCAGACCTACCATCTCTCAGTTTCTACGACTTACCAGGTATTATTGGCCAAGCTGAGTCTGCCGATTCCCAGTTTCTCGTCAAATTTGTCCGCGATCTTGTGACGGAGTACATCAACGATCCTGAGGCACTTATCCTAGTGACATGTTCGTTGGAGAACGATATCGCGAACTCAACAGCTGGTGGCATAGCACGTAATCTAGACGCGACTGACCGATGCATTGGTATGTGCCGTTTTCCTATATCGACTAATCTGCTAATTTCTGTACAGGTGTCCTCACAAAACCTGATCGTCTACCGCCTGGATCCCGACATGAAAAACTCAAGGATGTTTTCGATCAGAAGCGCTTCGCACTAGGTCATGGATATTTCGTCGTCAAGAATTTGGGCCAAGATCAGATTGATCAGGGTCTCACCCATCAACAGGCTCGATGCCAGGAGCAGCAATTCTTCAGTCAAGAAGCACCTTGGGCGACTACCTTCAAGAAGTACGAGCACCGCTTCGGGACACTAAATCTGCAGGGGTTCTTGTCCGGGAAGCTTGCGGAACAGATTATCAAGAAGCTTCCTATCATCGACAACGAGATCAACACTAGGCTTCATGAAGTGGAATCTGCCCTGCTGCAGTTCCCAGAGCCGCCTACTCACAATGCATCGAGGATTATCTCAGATATTATCTTAGATTTTTCGCAAGAGGTACGCAAAGAACTTGCCGCCGAGTTCCCGTACAAGGTCTGGCGCAACAACTGGAAGGCACTGCAGAATGCATTCTTCGATGCTCTAGTAAGCATGAAGCCTACGATAGCAACAAACGGAAGCCTGGACAGAAACGTATATGCGGAAGTACTAGCCTCTCAGCCAGGTAGTTCTGCTAGCAAGGCAATCGCTGTGGATGATGACGAGTATGAGAACGACGAAAACAACGGAGAAGAGTCTGTAGAATTGCCTGAGACTCCTACGAAAAAACGCAAGCTTGGGAGCATACCTGTTCCGTCGCCAGTAAAGACACCAAGCCGCCGAGGTCTATCGAAACCTTTAGAAGAAGCCAGGATCCCAAGTCCTGACTTCAGCAATCTTAGGAAGACTTTTTATCTTGATGAGGTCAAGCGATACTTGGCGGAAAATTCGCAGTCAAAGATCCCTGGACAAATCGAACCCCGTGTCGTAGACACAATGATGCTTGAAACGCTTGCACACTGGATTCAGCCGCTTAATCTATTCTTCAACACGTTTGAGGGTCAGATTCGAGATCAGATCAAGGTCTTGTTCGACAAGCACTTCAGCAAGTGGGCTAAGTCTACTTTCCACGTCAGCGCTTGGAAGATTGTCGAGCAGATGCTTAATCTCAACTTCCATCAGCAGCGTACCACTATGGCGGATGAGAGCCTGAATGACGAGAGGGAGGGTCCCTACATCTTTCATCAGGACATTTTCGATGCTGAGAAGGCGAATGTTCTAGATAACTACCACCAAGCTCGCCTCAGAGCCCGTTTAAATGTCTACAAACAGGCAAGGAAGAGACAAACTGGTAGAGCCATGACTCCGACAGAAGAAGACAAGTTGAAAAAAGATGAAAGAGCAATGCTAGTACTGAATAGAGACCCATACGATGTGGAGCTTGGAGTTGTCGCACAAGTCACGACGTATTACATGTTAGCTGTGCGCCGATTTCACGACGCTATCTGTATGCGGATCGAGTCGAAGTTCTACAAGCAGCTCCGCACTCAGCTCCGAGATGAACTGGAGAACGGCTTGGGTCTGAACGATGGAGACGAAGGTATGTTCCAGCTATGCATGCAATTTGCAGCCTACTACCACTCATTAATCTGCACATGATACTAATCTATTCCCAGGCCATCGCAACGCTGTTCGTCTTCTTGCCGAAGAGCCAGCACGGTACAACCAGCGGAAAGAGCTTGTTGGACAACAACAGTCACTCCTTAAAGGCCAAAAGATCCTCAGAGAACTACAGCAGAGAAGGTACGATAGCAACCCATCTTCAGCGGCAAGTGCCAGTTCTCGTACAGGTTACTCTTCTGGTTCGGCGTTTAGCAGCATGTCTACTCCGTTGCATGAAGGGATGGACGGTTTTCGCGAGTCTATCTTAGCACACCGTTAAACACTCTCTGGCAACATAGATCTTGAGATCGACATAGGACAGCTCCTTTTTGTTGACGAGCTATGATCAAGTCCTGTATGGAATTCAAAGAAAAGGGGTTGTTTGGGAACAGCGTTGCGGACATGATGGAGCTATTCAGCGATGAAAACAAAACGACGCGCAAAAAGAGATTGTATTCGATGCTGAGCCCCTTTGGCTATCAGTACCGCTTCTGCAAGGCTTTCCTTGGTCTGTAGCAACATCCTAGGCATAATATATGCACAAAAACGAAATGCGCAAGCTACAGCGTCCTTCATCAGAGCCCAAAATTTGCTGACATGGACTACTTGTGCGACAGTGTCCCTAATAAATCTCCTTCTTACTCACATCATCCCCTCATCGCGACTCCTTCCCATCCTTTCCATAATAGAAATTCTTCTGCCTCCACTTCCAATCGCCTGTCCACCACTGAACTACCCCATCCAACTACGCAGCACCTTCTAGCACTTTATTCTCCTTGCGCCATGTACTATAACCCGCACCGTATCTTCATCTACATTTATACCGGTGTGAGGGACCGGTCTCCACAACTTTCGTCCTCGAAACGATTGTTGATTTTGACAAGGTCAGCTGTTCTTCCCTTCTCTGATAAGCAATTTAGTAGATAAGTTCGTTGTCCGCACCTTCAGAAGCGGTTGTAACATCGTCGGTAGAGTTGACAAGGACATCGATAAACTGGTGGACAATGCCGGCAGTGAGGCCACTGTCAACCCCGCAGCGACGGAAGGTAATAGAGCACTTTCCGTGTCATCGCAGCGGCTTTGTATCTATCGAGGGTAGGCATATACCTCAGACCAAGTAAGAAGACCTCGTCTTTGCAGTCTTCTTCGCGGGCGAAAATAACGTACAGCATACAGAGGGCCCCGTACCTGAATGTGCTAATAAGAGAAAATCCATGATTAAAAGGTGAGATTATGACTATAACTCGAAGGAAATGAGAGAGAGAGAGAGAGAGAGAGAGAGAAGATATGTCTTGAGACTGTCGCAACTATCCGAGAACCATGACAATGTTACCTATCGGGTGAATTGCGCGTGTCTTATCAACGAATGCAATAATGCATTACCATAGCGACCCCTTCGGGCAGGATATAGCCCCCAGATAACATCCGTGGTTCGGTAGATCCACGCACTCGTGGAAATTCAAGGGCGCGACACATGAATGCTGCTTTAATGTCTGCCTTTGCCAACAAGCTAAGTCGCGATATGGTGATGTATATTCATACGTGTCCTTGGGCTAGATTTACGTCTCTGGCTATATTCAGTGCATTCCTGGTTACACATTGGCCTCGTGGCTGTACGATATAGGCACTGAGAGGTCTCTTAATACCACATATTCTGAAAATGGGAGGGGATGAATACGACTAGAGTGAGGTTTTTCGGGGAGGTGGGAGCACAGATACAAGGACCAAGGGAGGCCTGCAATTTCGCCAAGCTGACTACCATACCTAATTGCAGTAAATTGGATTTTTGACTCCCGAGTTTTCTTGCATATCCAGGAACCCATGATGATCAACGGCCCAGCGACCGCTTCTTTACCTAGTCTTTCAAGTCTATAACGGAATCTACTTTAATTCGAGTTATCAACATCAGCAATGCTACTATTTTCTGGAGACGAATCAAGCGCTTGGGCCTAATAAAAGTGAACGTAGTAAGAGGTCTAGTGCTTTAGTTATTGTATAGGTAGAATTTGTATATATTCTACAAGGAAAGCTTTATTCCAGTCCTATCTAGCATACCGACCAGACCAGCAGCATTTCGGCTGTATATCGCCCACACAGTACTCTCTTTCCAATCACCACCAGATAATACAGTATGTGAAGCATTGCGAGGGATATCATAACTTTTGCAAGCTAGTTGCTAAAACGCTCCCCGCAAGATATCTCTACCTAGTTGGCTAAAGGTAGCCTGGAGAAGCTGAAGACGAAAGAAGTACTATCGATTGGGTACTTGACTGCAACAACCCGAAATGCTATTATCTTGACCGAAAGGCTGAGCAAGCGCTACCTTTTTGTGTTGATACGCTTTGTGAAGGCGATATGACAGCGTATCTTGGCCGGTATGGATCACACATGTGTATAATATCTCGTAAGACAATAAACATTTGTGTTTATATACATAGTTTCAGACCACAACCAAGTAAGCTAGGTAGCCAGAAGAAATAAGAAAAGTGACTGTAGAGGTCTTCATATAGTCCTGAATGCGACCGTAACGTCTTTTGGCTGATTTGTGAGCTCTTTCAGGCGCTCGCCAGTCTCGCGTTCGGCTTCGCCGTCATCTCCGACTTCCGACAGCCTATTTGATCCTCTTCCATGTGGTCCAGCATTTCTTCTTCATCTACAGTGTCTATATTGAGATCTGGCCCCTGGGCCTTGACTTATTCCGCTTTCAAGTCCTTCTCCCGTTTCTGCAGCATTCTCATCGATACATCTTCTCTTATCGAAAAACCCTGGATATCCCCTTCCCTTCTCAATGCATTCTCTTTGCGCGCATCTGTTGTTTTTGACCTTTTGGTACTCGTGGTATTCTCATAATAATCTTTACATTTCATGAAAAGGTATGCCCACGTCCAGCTGTTGTCTTCGCTGACTTTCTGGTCCTTAAATACACCTGCACGCTGAAGCTCTATGCGGCAACAGCTCAACGTATAAGCCACCCAATGATCAGTGTCGAATCGTGAGAGATCTTCTATTGTTGGGATCGTAAATCGAAAGCTCCCAATGGCGTCTTGTGAGTGGATAAGCTTGACTAGAGCATCGCGGCCCTGGTGGCGACTTCTCACGTTCTTCCCGTCCTTGGTGGCCCTCCTTCTGTGCTGGCTCTATCACGTTTTCGTTGTAGTCGCCCCAGATTTTCTCGACTTGCCTGTTCTCGAACAAGAGCTCGTGGAACTCATGTTGCGCCCAGCCGTAAAAGTACGAAAGACGGAGTCTGCTTCGGTATAGATAGGCGCAACTCGTGTGCTTGGACAGGCCTCCGTTCTTCGTTGGTTTACGCAGTTTATTGTTTTCTGTGGTTGCACTCTCGGGCTCACCTTCGGACGCCGACTGGCCGCTGCCGCAGTCTGAATTCTCACGGACCTCATGTATAGACCCATCTAGCAATGGCTCGTCGTCTCTCAAGTCGTCACTCGAGTCGCTCAAGTCACTTCAGTCGAGACTGCCGCTGAATATGGGTGACACAATATATTCGGGGCCGTCTGCGGCTCCAGGAGAAGACATATCTGCTAACCCGATGACGGTTGGAGGTCTTGGGGACTGGAAGCCACGCTCTTGTCGAGGTTGGTGGATCTGGTGGACTCTCTCACGAAAGCTTCTTGCAGGAGCTGTTGGCAATATTACTTTGAGAGTCGACAGAATCGGTCAAAATGTTAGTAAATGACCCATATTTGCATGGTTACGATTCTTTTGCCTACAATCGACGCTGATGTTGGTATGGGCAGCTGCGCTGTATCGGCGTCGAGCGTACCCTCGCGCAGTGTGGAAAACTTCTCAATAGCTCCGGCAGGAGTAGTAGCGGTAGCAGTATAGAGGAAAAGGCAGTTGGTGAGTGGACTTTGTAGAGGGGAGTGCGTCTGTAGGGTAATATAAGGCGGTAGCTGAGGCGGTGGAAGTAGAAAGGAAACTGTAGAGTCGAGTTTGCAGATACGAGAAAAGAAACGGCGAGGATGACGTAAAAGGTATATGACGAGTGTATAAAGTAGAAGCAGGTGAGAATAGAGAGAGGTAAGTCCAAGATAGGGTATTGAGACGCACATTAGCTCGCACCCGTGTAAAGGTGGATAACCATTGTCGCTAAGCTAACCCTCACTCACTTTGTCCCCCTACATCATCAACGTGACTTTGACATGAAAAATGTACAGCCTAGGAGGGACTTTTTATGTTGAAGTTAGACTGAAAAGACGTTCTGTCAGCCTCTTTGCATCATATGCAGTCTTCGTCACCTGAATATGTGTCAGCTGTTCTCTACTTTGCAGGATACGCATTTAGAAAATCGTGTAAGAATTATTCGTTATGACTGGGTCTAGGAGGCATTCGTTGCTATATAATAGGAATATTGGGAGCTGATACAACGTTGTGTACCTTTAGGCCATGTTATAGATGTCCCTGATAATCACACACTCGTACCCGTCGTACTACTGGGTACTATGTGGCCTCAACTAAAACTCAGTATCTTACTACTTTATATATTCAAAACTACTTGTGTAAACGTCCTCTGTTAGGCCGTATACTGTTCTGTATTCGACACGCTCCGTTTTTCCCACCCATCTCTTGATATCGCGGGAACGTATGGTAGGACGAAAATGTCGTCCAATTTACACACATGACCTACCACCACCGGAGAGGCTTGGCGTGGTTTGGTACAGTAGTCTGAGAGGAATCTTGCGTCTGGGATGTAACAGCGCTTCGTTGCAGCACGTAATCCACCTCGTTAGAATTAATGTCCATTGATTATAGCTAATCTTTGTCGTGCTTTCTTCTTAGCATCTGTTGAAGGGGATTGCTTGTTATATTCATGTGTTTTCTCTTTTGGATGAAGGCAACCTCGGATTTGAAAGCTCGATTGTGCCCTGATCCACGCGATTTTTCATGCCCACGAACACCAGATTTCATAGCCATATGGCTCACTGTCTAGATTGGACTTTTCACCATGCTTGTCTCTCCTCTTGTACCTGTCCTTCATCCTAATAGTGTTCTTTCTCACCACTGTATGAGATGAGCCTAAGCCATAATTGCGCTCTCTAGACTGTACGCTTAGTGACTCTTACAGTCTCAAAATAGCTGTATATATTCCCAACACTAAACTATCACATGGAATGTCCAATCTAGAGAGTGAGCCATATGGCGATGAAATCTGGTGTTCGTGGGCATGAAAAATCGCGTGGATCATGGCACAAGAGTTAGGCCAGCTATGTATGTAACATGAATGTTGCTCTCCTTGGACACTATTAGAAAAGGAAGTAAAAGTAGGTAACCCTGAACCAAGTCGTGTGTGTGTGTAGCCCATGTAGTATTTTTACAACTTAATCCAACACACACGATCCTTATCATCTACAGTTGTTCGTTCCCATGTCTTCCCATACTAGACAGACTCGTGCAACTTGTCAACGCTCTCTCTACATTTCGCTCTAGACGTATACTACCCTCACCACTTCTCGTAGTCTATGTCTCTGCTATGGCCATTACTTTACAACAACCACTCTATTTGTTCAACAAAAAAAGCTATCATTACCCAACTATACTATACTTTGGATAATACCACGTTGTGAATATCTACTATTCAGCATGTATTTCCATATAAAAGTCCATGCTCTACACACTCAAGTAGACCATAGACCTCAATATCATGACCAACAATACACACACGTACGTACCACTGTGTTACTACACACACACCAAAGCCCAACAACAACAACAACGTCAGACAAATACATAACACTAACAAAGAAAACCAGCGAGTTTCTGCAACACGGCTCGTCATTGAATGCATGTCATGCCCACATCACTCGGGAACTAGACCAACAAACCTCCCCCTCCAAAAGCCGCAACCACTTTCCGTCTTTGACGCGCTACGACAAGCGACAACGAAAACGACCCAAAGGACGGCTCTACCAACGCACACACCCGCTTTGAAAGGAAATTGCCTCGTGTAAGATTATAGTACGTCCAAGGCATCAATGTCAATGACCACGCCATGCATGCCTACATACATTTCCAGCCCATGACCACGTACATACGTACACATGTACGCGCGTATATCTGTCCGTCCGTCCGCCCGTCATCGTCATCGACGACATTCCCGACATTCCCGTATGCCCTCAACAAGTCTCCACACTTGTAATGTAAAAAAAAAAGAGAGAGAGACTTGTTGTAATAAATACAGTATCGCATATACATCAGCGATGAAAGCATAAGCAATCCGCCCCCCCATCTCGCTTACATACGGAGCCTCCGTACGGTCAGACCCACCTTGTCTCTCTTTATTGTTATTGTTGTTGGATATAGCAGCAGCAGCAGCAAACACCCCTTCCCCCCCCCCCGGCTCCGACTCCCGCACGTGCACCCGCAGAGCCTCAACGCATGCAGTGAATATGGATCCTTTGTTCCACACATGTCCGAGTCTGGGCTTACTTACCGGTGCATCCGATTGCTACGTGTGTATGCATGTATGTACCTAGTAATCCACTCTACAGTATAGTCTCCATCCGATGTGGTTAACAAACCTTGTACGTGGGTTTTGTGAGATTTTGGTCTTTTTTGTTTCCAAATCGACTGGAATTTTATTAGTTGAGCACATCTAAAAAGTTTGAGAATACGGTGTACGACACCTATGACTTCAGAAAAAAAAACTCCAAATGGCGAATGCAAGTCTTGCATGTGCTGTTTTGGCTACCTCCTCCTCCGTCTCTTAGCGCTATCATGGAGAGAAAGAGCGAGAGAAAAAAAATTCCCTTTTTTGCACACTAGACTAAAAGGACCAAGTGCATAGAAGCCACCTCGAGAATTCTCGCATCGGGAGTATTTGTTTCGAACGGGCTTGCCGGAAGGACAGGTGGTAACGGAAAGCTTGGTTTTGCATGTGCGACCTTCTGTGCCGAACCACCGTTGGCGTAGGGCAATCCGCGTCGTGAAAGTCGTCAAGGCTCCGCGTTTTGGGTGAGCATCTGTCCGCCCCGGAACCTTCCCTTTTCAGTCATACGCTAGCAAGAGCCGCATGCAAGCGTCCTGAGTGGCCGTGAGTGATTGTACGTGTAAATACCGATGCGTGGCGGTGAAGCCCTAGGATCCTTTGCTGTGGCTCAGATTCAGGAGAGAACCGCGCACATGTCCAAATCATCCATTTTTGTGGGCCACATACGACTCACATGCGACATGGCTAGAGTCTGGAATGGAGGCTGGACTGCAGCAAGAGTCGTTCCCTTGTGGGCCTCGTCGGACGTTCACGGAACTACATGTTCTCGTGCGCGGTGCTCAGCAGCTAGCATGTGAAAAAGAGACAGTGTAAATGCAGATTGTGGATAAGAGATTTGGGCCCAAGTGGAGGTAAACAGGCCATGATCCCAGCATTTTTGCTTGATTGCAAGGGCGTAGCCGAGCAATTTGATGCAGTCATGCTTTGAATAGGAAAAAAAAAAAGAGAACATTGAACTTTGTGAAAAGAGAAAAACGTCAAACGCTCATGTGCGTGCATTTGGGTAGCATCGCAGGTACATACCTAGTTGAAACACTACGATGCGTGGGCGCGCATGCTATTGAATGTCACCGGCGGAGCTCGGCAAGAACCCACCGGAAGTCAACACGTGAAACTCGACGCACGCGGGCATTTGCAAGCCACAACGTAGTTGTCGATATCGGATTCCCAACAGTCGAGGCCCTGATCAAGGATCTAGGAAGGCGACTTGTCGCAGAGTCTTCAGGTGGACGGATGCATCCGCGATTTGTATACGCGTATGCCGTTAATGCCGGGTATTGAATGGCCGTCCGTGGTCTGACAGAGGCTTGATTTCGTATAGCGCCCCTGTTGACGGATGGGCCGCCAGCAACTCCAGGCTTCTAGAAAACTTCTTCCCAGAAGCGTGACGATGGCGATGGCTAATTTGGGATTGTGGCCAATCGATCCGGTGGGGATTTGTTGTGAGCGGCTCCACAGCCAACACCAAGAAAGCTGTTGGGAAAGCACTATCGTTATCGAAAGCGTTGGCTACACCACTTTGAGGCTCGGGCAATATTCGCTAGCTGCTGGGGCGCTGGAGCGTGCAAAATAATCATGACGTACATGTGTGCTGTAGACGGAGCCGACGCTGACGAAAGTGGCCGTTGTAATTTTGTGCAACCGTTTGGGCGGCAAGGAGAGTTTATCCGGATTGCCGCATCAAGTAATTTCTGATCGACACTGCTGGTACCTGCATGCTCCAAAAGTACGTCATGAACCCCAGATAAGATCATCTTTGCGGAGCCCCATGATCGTCTGGGATGTGTTTCGATGTGTAACAATCTATTCGAGTTCTCGCGAGGTGCTAGGAATATGGGAATAGCAGATGAGGCGCATGAAATGACAGTATGTCCCAGTTTAAATTGAGTTTGGAGCAACGAAGAACCATGAAGCGATGGTGCGGAATGTGTTCTCGACTCGAGGTTGCAATCAGGCACTGTTCGCTTGGGGGTGACCACTCAACTTGCGACACCCGGGGTTGCCGGCATGGGGAAGTGTATCCAGTGTCCCAAAGTTTTGTGTGTACACCTGACATGAGGAGCCTTCGCCCCAAACTCTGTCTAATTAGGGCCCTGTCGGAAGTTTCCTGATTCGTTAAGCTAGCCGCAACTGAGATGCTCGCGGGGTAAGGCATGGGCGGGGAAGCTAACCAACGTTCCGGCAGTAGCTGCATCCAAGATAACAGGATGGGAATCGTACTCGACATGAACCCTTGAACGGTCTCATCGCCGACTTGACGATCTTCGCGGTTTCGGTGTATCCTCGATGTTTTGACACTTGTGTGGTGGGGGGACAGTGGAGCATGTAGGAGAGGAAATCCCTCAGGATGAGACGAGCAAGACAGAGGTGCAGACCGTGGATGCAAGACCCTTAATCGCAAGGTAGGTAAAAGGCATCGTCTCGAGAGTTGGGCGTCAGACGCAATTGGCAAGACGCAAAGAATGAGGCACTGACGCCCAATGCGGAAGTCCAACATGCATCGTTAATCGTTTGAGACGGCCTGACATAACACGTATGCAGGGACGCATAAGTTCTTAAGCAGTGCATCATCCGATTCGTATCCAAGCCATGGTCTGCCTTTGTTGCATGTCATCAATGCTTTCAACCTTGTAGTTGCCGGCCGACTTCCCACCAATTAATGTTCTGTGCTCGTCAGCCGTAGTATGAGTGGACAGGACGCTGTGAGTTTTGGGCAAGTCGGTGAGATTCAAAGGCGTCATGGCGTGCGGGCGTTTATGGAGGCGTCGACTGAGCAAGGATGCGTCGCGTGGCGGAATTTACGATGCTTGCGGGGAAGTTGTCTCCGCTCCAAAGGAGCAGCTGACGCCGCATAACCTCCCATGGCCCAGAGTTCCAGGGACGGTATTGAAACATGAAACAAAACAACGTCGGCTGTATGGTATTCCTTATAGCGCAATGCCGCCATGGGAGCGCCATGGAGTCTACTGTGCAAGTCCAGGGTCTGGGAACCGCTTGAACACTTCCAAGGTTTCGCCCTACCGGAAACGTACCAAGATGGGCCTTGCCTCGTGATGAGATCTAAGATACTCCGAGTAAATCTCGCAAACCACCGGTCGAAGTGGATCGTTTCTTTTTTAGGGACGGTGGCATCATTCTTACTGCACTGCAACTGTAAGTTTCCTAGATTGAAGGTTAGTTTGTCCGGGTCGCCATCACTATGGCATACAGCGATCCGTCTTCCCAATGTCTGACACCTGTCTGCGGGGGGGTTTTATTGCAAAAAAAAAAAGATCATGATGCGGTGGGCTGTGCTCCCGAATCCGAGTTCTTTGTAACCGCGACCGTGGGCTACTTCTGTGCATAGGCAATGATATGAGCAGTGCGAGGCCTACGTGAGCGTATACGAGATGCCTCGGTGCTGACCAAGTAGAGCCGGAGCCTGCTCCGCTCATTCAGCTTGTCGCTTCCCCCGCTTCACTCAGGCACGGTCGGCATATGTTGGTTGAGGTTCGATAGTGCATGTTGCGGACATGCCTTGAACTGGGCGATATGATAGCTTGCAGGCAACATAAACTGAGAGATGACGGCGAATGCCCCAAGATCGCTGTTGATGATGCAAAAAAAAAGACACGGAGAAAAACATGGACGATGGAGAAAGTGACGTACGGCTCCGAACTCGACGGGGTGATTTCATGGTCCATACGGTCTTGGCATGGTCCGGTGGATCGCCTGTCCGTGACCGAAGCTTCGGAAAAAGAAGAACCGTGATCTCGTGGAAACTTCCGCAAATGTAGGTGAAGATGCAAATTACTTGCATTTCATTAGTCTAGTCGCAATCATCCTGGGGAAAACGGACTAGATACTGGATAGATGTGCAGGAGAATATACGCCATCGCGATCTTGTCAAACTAGTCAGGGTGTTGGCTGAGACATGCCAACAACGTCTGGGGCAAGTGACGCTATATTGATACACTATGACGGATCTCAACACAGACGGATCGATCTTGAAATGGATGTTTTGTAGAAGCAGACAGCCTGCATCGAGATGCGCTCAGCGGTGCGTTTTCAAGCGCCGTGATTTGGGTCATAGGACAGTCGAGGTCGTGAGACATGGGAGATCCCTCGTCGTCGACATCATCCGCTACATGTGCTGCATATGCCTGCTCAACCAGTCTTTTGCTACCTTCCAATGTCTTGATTTCACACATGGATCGGTAGGCAGCCTTGACCGTGGGGTGCCGAGTTGTGGAACCTTTGAGCTACCAGGATGGTGCACCTGACATCCAGATTCCGCAGTGCTTGCTTCGAATTGTAAGCAAATTGCACTACTGTGACGACAACCAAGACAGCGATTTAATATACACTTGGATGCCAAGTAACTAGGTGGTCGAGAGACGGATTACAGCGCCCGTTGGAGGGCGCTAGGAGGTCAGTGCCTTGTGTTTGTAATGTTTTGTGGTATGCGCCAGGTTGCAAGGTGAGTTGTAATGATTACAATTACCGAAGCCGAACCCACAAGGCCTTGATTGTGGCTGCAGGCACTGAGGCGTGGGATTTACAAGCTACTGTACGTGATGGTTGGGATTTGTGCAATAGGGGGGGGGGGGGGGGGACGTATTGACGGAACACTGGCATTGTGTGGAGCTATGAAACCAGGCAATGGGGAGTGTTTCCGCGGCCACCACATCTGGGGGCGGTCTCGATGTAGTGATCTGCGGAGGATTGCTTGGTGGAGAGCGGCAGTTGATGATGTTTGCGTGATTGTATTGGGAGGGGGATTCCGATATCTGTCCGACGCATAGGCAAGGCGGCAGACGTGTACCTATGCAGCATTGGCTGAAAGGAACGTCACCATTATGTGACGGCTCGCGGGAGCAAAAACGGGCGACGATAGGGGTGGCTGTGGCAGGGGCATCCCCCCCACGGTTGCGACAAATGAAAGAGCGGACATGGACGGAAGCGATAGTCAGAGTCACAGGACGAGGCGTGTCAGCGATTAGCAGACGGTTGAGGGGCGACAATAGCAGGGAGGGTATGCCGTGGCGGAGCTGGTTGTACATGAGGCTGAAGCATCTTTGCGATAACTCGCCCAGGGTGCTTTCAGATGACCTCTCGCAGGCGCTAAGGTGCCAACGCATCGACCTCCAGACCGACTGGGTCGCGGGGTAGCGCTGCGGGTGCCTGGTGGAGGAGCAATCGCCTTTGGCCAGTCCAGGGATGCGTGTTGTTTTTAGCATCCAGATGATCAAACAACATTGAAAACGGCGGCAATGTGGTAATGGTTCCAGGGTGAGGGAGCAAGTTGTGTGTACATACAGGACAGGAGTGCGAGCGGACCCCACGCGTAGTGCCCGTCCGGGGCAATGATTGCTGTACATGGTGAGCGGCGGACGATATTGGCAAAGTCATTTCTTTCGAAGCTCGCCTAACCATGGCCTGACATGGCGAGGCTTTGCTTGCTTGCGCGTGCGCGTGTGTACGTGTGTGCGTGCGTGCGTGAGGTTGAGTGATTGCGGACGCTGATGCGACAGCCGAGGGGGTAGCTCAAGTTGTCTGGAGGGCTCGGCTAGCATGACGTAAGGAGCAGCTAGGCCTTTGATAAGACAAGATGCTATACACATCAAGACTTGACTAGAGTTTGCCATTTGGGACTCGGGCAGCGCTGCTGCTGTGCTGAAACGGCAAGCGTCAAACACAGTGTTCGCAGCCTGAGTCATAAGGCTGATGATGGAGAGGGGGGCCCGTCTGCAGCAGTCGAGTCTCGCCACCACGACGCACGTCGACGTCCGAGTCGGAGTCGGACATGCCCTGGCCTCTCCTTCCCTTTCTCTCCCTCATTCTCTCATTCTCTCTACTGTACACCCACCGTCTCACAAGGCAGCGTCCTCTCACACACATACACAGCATGCCCTCGCGCCCGTCTGCCTGTGACGAAGCTGCGGCAATGCAGCAGCACATGTCAGGCACGCACTATTCAACACGGTGAGGCAGGAAGCCGGCCCGAAGCATGGCGGCAGCCAGCGGCCTGGGCAACAGCCGCGAACTGCTCGATTCATTGCTCGTGAGCTCGCAACACACTACCTACCCCATTCATCCATCCATCCATCCATTCACCCCACGCACGCACGCACGTACGCACGCACGCCTGAGCCTGGACTGGCACATGCAACTGCAGCCTCGGTCATATTCCATATTGTCATCCTGATTAAAAGAGTCGTCTTGGATGGCCATCGTGACACGGCGCGGCTGCTGCAACGAGACATTGCGCTCCTGTCCTGCTATCCGCCTTGCGCCATTGGTGTTATCCGGCGCATCAAGGCTACAGCAAAGCGTGCATAAGCGCCTTGTCGATTCGGAGCTGTGCTCATCGATTGAGAAGAGCGGTAAAGGTGGCCCTGCTAAACAAGTGGCCCTGTATCCAAACATGCGTCTTGTTGGGACTTCATCCCCGCGACAGCTGACAAGCTGGGGGACGAGGGGACCAGGCCTACATACAAGCCTCGATGCACATGGGCCCTCCTCTCATGCATGACCTCACCGGTTGTAATCACCTTTTACAAGTTGTGGACATTTCATAGCATCTGATAGTGTGTGTGTGTGTGTGTGTGTGTGTGTGTGTGTGTGTGTGTGTGTGTGTGTGTGTGTGTGTGTGTGTGTGTGTGTGTGTGTGTGTGTGTGTGTGTGTGTGTGTGTGTGTGTGTGTGTGTGTGTGTGTGTGTGTGTGTGTGTGTGTGTGTGTGTGTGTGTGTGTGTGTGTGTGTGTGTGTGTGTGTGTGTGTGTGTGTGTGTGTGTGTGTGTGTGTGTGTGTGTATATGTTGAATCCGCTTTTCTTCATTAAGTACCTAGGCGAATACCTGCTCTCTTTCATGCAGGCTATTGCCTTCTTCCAGTAGCTCCGCAAAGCCGTCCCATTCCAGGGTATAATGGCTGGCGCAAATCGCCCTAATACAAGTACAATGCCGGTGATGATACAGACCAAGTAGGCGTGAGCCATGTCCCATCTTGTAGCCCAAGACGCACCTCTTTGTCCAGTATGATGACCGCATGAAAGAAATTCGTAGCCTCGTCGGGCTTACACAAAGCCGTGATGGTATCAGAAGGGTTTTTTTGGGAGAAACATTACCCATCACCGACGCCAGCACAGTCCATCAACTGGTGGCCGCCAGAATACAAGACGAAAAAACAAAACAAACAAAACAAACAAGAAAACGCCGTGGTCCAATGCCTAATAAATCCCATGGATGCCGCTAGAAGTGCAGATGATAACAAACAATGCAGAACTACCATCCTGACTTGTGGTAGTCGCCAAGGCCATGCTCAAAGACGTCATTAAACGAGCTGATGGCCTTGTTGTCGTCCCGGAAGGTCGTCGACCGGATCTGAGACTGTTGTGCGTTGGTGTTTAGGCCCTTGACATCGCCCGTTGTCATGGCTCGGCGCAAGGCCGGTAGGTTGACGGCGCTCTGTTGGCGCTTTGCTACCGCGTTGGTGGTGGCATTCTTTTGCTGTCTCTCCCACAACAGGTTCTGCCTGAGGCTCCCAGTCAATTCGCTGAGAAGCATTTGTCGTCTACAGGTCTTGGGGCTCATCGTTGGTGGGTGTACGTTGGAGGTGGTCATGATGATGGGCTTGGGGCGGGAGGCCTGTGCTCGCATCATGAGACCGCTGTCTTCTTGGGGCGAGTTGCCGGTGGAGGGGCCGTTTGGTGTAGTGGTGCGGGAGCGACGGATGGCAGACGATGATCGAGAAGCGGCATTCTGTAGAGCTGATGCACGGTCATCTTGGTGGAGGGCAGTGGTGAGTAGGGATCGTCGGGAGCTGAGGTTGGCTCTGGAGTCGACACGCGGGAACATGGGACGGTCGGCGACGCTGGGAGGGCCGCTCTCCTCGTTGTCGTCGTCCTCCCACTCTTCGTCGTCGGAACCATCGTCCTCAATGGCGCTCTCGTCGACGTCGTCTTCGCTGTCGCTTTCAATGGCTGCCTCGCTCTCCGAGGCATCCTGGTAGGTGCGCGTGCTGACCTCAGCCTTGAACGATGTCGTCTTGCGCATGGGGGCAGCCCTGCGGAGATGCTCGGTCAGGGAGCTGCGCTGTGCCAATGAGTAGGCCTCGAAGGAGCTGCCGTTCTCCTCCTCGGACGATCCGCCGAGGGTGAACATGGGCTGCTTCTTCTTGCTGTAGTCGGCCTTTGCGGGCAGTGGCTTGGTGGCGAAGCTGCACGTCTTCTTCAGAATGGGGGTGGGGTTAAGGTTGGTGCTCGAGCGGATCGAGGTGGAGATGTGGCCAGGCTCGAAGCCGCGGACGACGCTGTGTTCGCTCACTTCGGTCGAGGTGCTGGCCTCGGAGCCGGCGGCAGGGCTCATGATGTCGCAGCTGACGCTGGTCGCGACGGTGGAGGTGGAGGCTTCGGGGATGGGGCGTGCGTGCGATGGGGGAGTGCATGTGCGGGGGGTGGTGTTGGTGTTGGCAGGCTTTTGCGCGGGCGGGGCAAGCTGGGGAGGAAGGGGCGACAGCGGCTCAATGAACTTCTTCTCCTGTATCGAGTTGACGACCTTTTCCAGGCCGATGGGCGTCATGTGCCTGCCGCGCGCCTGGCTGGTTGCAGAGTCGTGGCGGCGGAGGTCGGGGCGCGAGGCCGAGAGGTCTGAGCGGGAGGCGTTGGTGAGGGCGCTTTCCAGCAGATTCGAATCGTCCGAGGCGACGCTCGTGGACAGCTCGGGCATGTCGGACAGCTGTCGCTGGAACGACCACTGGGGTGCGGCTACGGGGTCGGGCTGGCAGCAGAACGTCTCGCGGGACCACAGCCGCCAGGCCATGTTCTCGTAGCGCTTGCCGTCTTCCATGGCTGGCGAGCAGCGTGCGAATACTGGGGTTGGGTGTTAGTGGGCCGTGCCGTCATGGCTAGATCACCGCCGCGGCGGGCAGACGTCACTCACCAGACCAGAGACCGAAGAGGTTCTCGGTGCTGCGGGTTTCGATGGTGCGCATGGAGCTGTGCTCGACGCGCACTATCGGGCGTTCTGCGCGGAGAGGCATACTGGAGGATGGTGTCGTCGTCGTCGTCGGGGTGGGATGCGATTGCGTGCGAGGGCGGGTGTGGGCAAGGTGCGGTTGCGTCAATGGAGAGGTGGTAGCCGAGCAGAGGGAGTGCCGGCGGGACTACAGGACCTGCGGAGACATGGATAGACTTTGGGGGGTAGATATGCGGATGGTATTGTTGTTGTTGTGGTAGTAGTAGTTGTAGTGGTCGAAGAGAGTGTGGGTGTGCAGGGCAGGGCGGGTGTATAGTGGTAGGTGCTGTGGTATGTATTGGGGGGGGGGAGTTGGTCGAGAAGTAACCTTTGGTGGCCGTAGAGATGCGAGGAGTGGATCTGGGTATGTATAAAGCCCGCGCTTGGTGTGCGCCAACCCACGACCAGGGGGGGGGGAAGGGTGGGCAGGAGCGACCTGGGCCTACATGGGTGCGAAGGCGCGACTCTGGCACCCACACTCCCAACGCCCCCTGGTCCTGGCACCCTTGCACGCCTAGCCCTAGAACAAGGGCCGCCGGAGCGTCCCCGGCAGATTGCACCCAGAAGCCAGCCCGGCCTTTCTACCGCTCTTTGGCCGATCAGACCCAGAGCCGTCGGGCCAGCAGCATCAGTCAGTCAGTCAGTCCGTCAACCCGTCAGTCTCTGCAACGCTCGTGGTCACTCCCACCTGTCTCGCCCGTCCCCGCGCCGTGTGCAGCGCAGCGCAGCGCAGCGCAGTGTAGTGCAGTGCCAGTACCTGAGGACTCAGACTCCGACTCACCCAGACTCAGACGCGACCACGTATACAGGGCGTTCCAAGCCATCGCTGCGTGCGCCGCCACTGACGCCCATGGCACCCTCGCCCACGGCCACTGAATGCGTCGCTGCTCAGGGCCCCCGGGGCGTGGGCGTGGGGAGAGGGAGAGGCACATGATTCCGGACGTGCGCACCAACTTCCAGAACCTCTGTGCTGACTCGCTGGCCTGCTATCCGCGACCGCTTCCTCCCATGCCACTCAGGATGAATCGTCGCGGCCATCGGGGGCGATGCTGACCAGCGTCGCACTGCCGTCTGTCTGTCTGTCTGTTTGTTTGTCCGTCCATCCCTCGCTGTGCTGCGCACTGTCTCTCTCTTTTTTTTTTCCTGCGTCGCTGGCGGATCCGTTGCACCAGTTCACGTCACCTGCGTCTGCGTCCGAGAAAAGTTACGGCGCAATACAATACCGCTAACTCAGCTGTTTCAAAGCGAAAGGAAAAAAACCCCATGCACGCCATGTGACTGCGCTTGGCCGCAACCCGGCTAGGCTCCCGCGGATGCACCTCACACGCTCCGCCGGCCTTTCTTTTTCCCTTTCTCGCTTCTTCCGACGCTCGTCCCCCGGTACGCATCTGGCCCTCTTCTGCGCATGTGGTTGCCTCGTCAGCTGGTGGTGGCCGCCAGTCTGTGCCGCCTGGACCCTGACTCAATCCCACTCTTCACCTCCAACTTGGCGAGCCTCACGAGCTTTGCTGAACTTTTGGCATTGGCACTGGCACTCGCACTCGCACAGGACAGGCTGGCCTCGGAAATCCTCGCTTTGGGCACCACAAAGGTTGTTGCGGCCGTTTGCGCATCGCCCCCGCTCTCACTCTCGCCCATTGCACACATGCCCAACCAATCTTCCGTTCCCGGGCGGCGGCTGCTGCTGCTGCTGCTGCCCTTTGGCCCCCGCCGCCTTTGTCTCTCTGACTATTGCAACGGCACTGGATTACCGTCCACATACCGTCAACAGTACCCGAGCCGCCTCGGGAAAAATGCTTACACGGTACTCGTGCATCCCAAGCCCATTGTTCGCCAGGTTCCTGAATGCGTTGGATAGTGGCAAGGGTCTGGCGGGCACGAGGTACAAGCCCGGTGGCCACCTGGCTAAACTGCCATCCCCTCGACACTCTCAAACCACTTCCCCAGAATGCCGTCCTCGAGAAACTCGGGGAAGCCACATGTACCCTGCAACGTGCACAGTCCGCCCAGCCTGTTCACCCAACTTCTATCCAGACTCTGCCCGTCATGCTACGTCAATCCTTTACAAGCCAATCTCCCAAGGTCATCTGGCCGCAGTGTCGAATCACACAGTTGCAAACCCATCATGTGCGACGGCAGCGCTTCGCTGTATGCGGCGTGATGCTTGTTTCATGAGTTGTACAGCGGGAACTACGGTTTTGCCAGCCAACGCTGTAGACTCTACGTGGCACTGACCGTCCCGCTGCTTTCACCAGCTCATGGTCGCTCTTGCAAGCCACCATCGGCTCACTCCATCATCCTCCAGCATCATCTGCAAGAACAACTGTCACTTGGGGGGTCAGCCGTGGCAATGGCCAGTCGTTTGCTCGTGACCTCTCGCCTTTGCTCGGACCGAGGGCCCGGCATAACTGTGTGCTTTTTGCCCTTTGCCAGAGCCGCCCAGCTCTCCATCAGCCTCACATTGACGACCATGATTCCCTTCTGCCTCGGCCCCGCTGTGACATGCGCACCAGCGACGATCCAAATCTGACTGCGACCGCGTGACAGCGTCAAGGTTGACGTAAACAACAAGCTGCCTTTGGTCGTTTCCAACATTCATCGTCGTGGGGGGGGGGGCACAGACATGCTGTAGCAGGACCTAAATTGGCATCTCCTTTGCCGTCGGTACAACCATGAGCGCGCCTTGCCAGTCGCATGTCCTGGCCATAAAAAGCTGAGACGGCTCCCAATAGCCTTGTGCCATCAACCTGGTCTCACACGGCAAACGTTGGTTCGCTCAAGGCAAGCGTGTCAGACTCGTACATTACCATGCCCTTCAATAAACCCGTCGCACCAAGCACGCCTGGAATGCGGGCTGGAATGTAATATGCCCAGCTCTCCCATGGCATGCAGCATATACACCTTTTCGGACCTTTGTACACAGCAGCATCCCCAAGCACAGTCTCGGATAGAGTCTCCAGCATTAGCAGTCGCGAATCACTCATTGTTCGTGTCGAATACACCATCATAGCAAAGAGCAGGCCCGGGCATGGTTCCAAACTTGGTCTCGACTTGACCATACGCTGAGCTGACCACTCGTATTTCCGTCGGGAGCAGCCACCAGCCTGTCATCCGCCCTGTTTGCAAGTGCCGGGGTCGATCGCCCTTGCATTCCACGTCATCTGCAACCTGCGAACGGCTTTCGATTCATATGGCCGCTTTTTTGCTTGTTGTGCGCTGCGAGCAATCGCGGATCCGCCCTCTCTCGATCGTGCACCCACCCCGCAAACTGAGCACTGCACCTGAACATGGGACACGACCGCACCCATGATGGCGGCGTGACAGTGCCACTATGTCGGACACTCTGCTCGACGCCAAGAGCCCGGCAGCCTGGATATGACGCCCCGCTCTAACCTCTTTTGCGCCCGGCCTCGCACCCGCTGCCCCCGCAGGCGTCGCGTGGCTGTCACCAGGAAGCGCCCCCCTGGCTTGCAACCACCGGCTGTTGCGTCGGTTGGTCGCAACGGCATTACCCTCTGCCTCCCCCTCCCATGCCGTGGTTATGCTGTGTTTCTGCGTGATCCTGATACCTGTCTGCGAAGCGCATCTTCGTTATTGTCGTCGTCGGTGGGGGGAGGGGGGGGAACCGTTAGTCCGTGTTTGTTTGCCAAATCACTAGCGACAACGTGCTCCTCCGTCTCGCATGTGACTCTGGAAAAGCACGTTGCGCTGCAAAATTACGTCGGAACCTCGCAAAAGGTTGGGCTGCGACCTCTCTGGGCAATATGAAGCGACTTTAGGTTCAAGGGATGAGGAAGGTTTTTCCTTTTAGGTGAATAAAGCCTTCTATCGCATTTCTAGCGCACGGGGGGAAGTACATGCTGATCTCCGGCCTCCTTGCACGAATCATTTTGCGGGATTTTGCACGAATCGTGCCCCTTTAGTTCCCCCATAGCGGGCGTTCCCCCCCAGCAAATGACGACGGAGGGATTGAACGTCATTTCCACGGAGTCGGGACTTCATCCTGGCGTCTAACAGCCATCGTCAATTTCCTGAACAGGGTATTGTTTGTGTGTGTGTGTGCGTGCGTGTGTGCACCCAACGCACTTTGGGTTCCAATTCATACCCAGCGCCAGGACTGCGGGGCTGTGCACGCGCACTTCCGACACTTGTAGCGAGAGACCAAAAAAAAATCGCCCTGGCGGCCTCCCGCATGGACAACCATTGAAATTGACAACCGGAGGAGCGCCGGTCACCGATGGCAACCCAATAGTAAACGGAGCGCAGCACTGGCTTTCCCATCCAAAGGTTCTAAGCAAAGTCACTCAGTGACACTCATTTGGTGCGCAAATCGCGACCCAGTATCCCGCTTTTCGGAGCACCGACTCGAAAAGATCAACTACAGACGTCGACGCTCATTACCCCGGCCGTCGCAGAGTTCACATGGACACGCCCCCCTGCTTGGCGGAACGCGTGCGGTAAGGTTTTACACCCACGTGTGCCCTCTTATCAAAGCTTATCCGACAACCGTGGGCATGTCCATTCTCCATACGCTGCGAGTGTGACAAACGTGGCGGCTCATTGCTAATCAAAAGTGTGCCTGAAACCAAGGGATGGGGGTTTATGATATGCACGATCAATCGACCTCTGCACCGAGTTTCTTACCAACACTCTGCCGGTAGGCGAATAAGACATGGCACCGTCGCCATACTTTCCCGCAGGATTGTGTGGCATGCCCTTTTCGCCAACGGCTATCCAGTTGGACCTTCTGCATTCGGGTGGCACCATGCATAAGCCCTACTTCAAATCCCACCACCTTCGGTTAGCCTATCGGTCGAGCCGTAACGGCGAGCAGAGCGAGCTCGATTAACGATGCGCGGAACGAAGTCCTTCACCCGGTTTTACCTACCTACTAACCTGCTTGCGTAGTCCTCTCTCCGAATTTGTGCAATCGATCCTGACGACTGTCTCTAGCTTATTGGAATTGTTCTTGAAAGATTCAAACATGACACGGGACCCGAGAGTTATGTTTTCAACAAAAGGTTCGGTAACACTGCCTACTTGTCGTCATCTGCGCCTCTTCATCTATTCTGTGTCCTTCCCCGACCGCGCCTACAGTGCAGGATCATTCTGGGGTTGGGTGGGTGGGTGGTCAGCTTGAGCTGATGCTCCCGCTCCCTTGTTATAAAACGGCGCTGTTCATCCACTGAGAGGCCATTACCATGCTGCTGGGACGTGGGAGCTGACCCCGGAAATCCAAATTTGATCCCCCAAGTCTCACACAATGGTGTTACGGTCCACGGTTCTTATCTAGAGTACTGTAACGTTGTGCCGGTAGTCTCGCCCGCTTTCTTCACCGCCAGATAGCAGCGCGTGGAGCGTGCTTTGGTGTTCTCGCGCTTCCATTCGGTGCACCTCTTCACCGGGACTCTAATGCTGTTACAATCAACACCATCCTCGAGTAGTTGTTACAGGAATGGAATGTAATACATGAATGACCTCGACACGAATAGAACAATTGCCGTATCAGCTCAGCTCAGCACCACCCCCCCACTGGTTACGCCCGACAAACTCATCACACGCTTCATGTACACAGTCTACTCAATCACACGGCCCGAGTTTGACGAAGAAGCTCGGCGAGACAGGTAGGTACATGGTTGAGACCGGCCCGAGTAGCACAAGTATGCTCCTGTGCCATGGTGCTGGCATGGTTCATGGATAAATCGCACAACAATCAACCTATCAAGTCTCTCGCAATTTACGGAAATCCAGCCAGTTTTCCGCAGGCTCAGTTTAGACGCAAGCGAAGCATTCGGCGTTCATTATCCCCTACTTCTCCATATTGATATCGTCGCACCGAGCCACGATCGCGATGACGATCACGCAGTCCAACTGCTGTAGCACGTCAAACTTAATCAACCCCCAATCCAACATCTACCCGGACACTACCCCCATTTGGAGGAAAACAACAGCCCACGTTCCAGAATCCAAGACTACTAGTCAAGCAGGCTTGATAAGAGAAAACAAAACAGACGCAATATATATCAGGTCACGGCATCGGCCTGCCTCTACTCGGCAATGTACCTTCCAGAAGAAGCCAGTGTTCCGTACATCTCCATAGCCGCTCCCGCGACTACCCTTACCCCAGGCCCATCGTCGCGTGGCCTGCATGCTTGCATTCACCGGTACTTGCGGATCCCTTTTCCTTCATTTCAGCTGGCCACTTCCAAGTCCGATTTTCATCACAAGCGCTTCTTGCTTTTCCGTGGCTCGCATGCATATGTGCGATGGCGAGGCTTTTCCAAGATCTTCAGTGCTGACATCAGACGGCAACCCGAATCGGTGAGGGAGGGAAGGAAGGAAGGAACGGAACGACACATCCTAAACTGCCCCACCTAGCGTCTCCATTACTCCATATTGCTCCAGTGCTTACTTGGGGGGCAATTGGCGTGGGTTCGTCCAGCTGACGTCCACGGGTTTTACAGCTTCATGCCCATGTGCGACATTCAGGACTCGCTGTCGAGTCATCCTCCATCATCAAACGCTCACTGTCATCATCAACATCATCATCATCATCACCAAGAACGCTATTACCAATCACGACCCTCAATCTTCAACCCTTACTCTCTCTCTCTCTCTCCGCATACCACCCCAGCCCCAGATTCTTACTTACTTTTAACTTTCTCTTCGCCACCGACTGCCGAGCGACAAGGCCATCCTTGAGGGAGGCGCAGACCGCGCAGCACAGACAAAGGTGTCACGAGAACAATCACGACTTCCCACATGCCTTGTGCCACGTTTCCAAATGTCTCACCTTTGAGGCCGTTGTTTTCCTTCTTCTGGCGAAAAGAATAAAAATAAAAATAAAACGCCAACTTTTCAAATGCCGAAGCTTTTTTCTTCTTTTCCGCTCCCAAGGACACCAGGCCAAAATACCGCCGAGGGTGGTGGGTTGTATGGTGTCGGCGGCGTTGTCTCGCTACCTCTGTTAAACTTGCTTTGGGGTGATGGGGGGGAGGGGAAGCGCCGCCACATACACGACTCGACAACTTGCCGATGATGGGGGGGGGGGCCACATGAACCGTTTGTGGCGTGTGGGTGGTGCCCCCCCAAACCGACCAGGTATACCGTGACCCTGCATTATGCTCCACGTTTGGTCGTAATCGCTTCAAGGCAGCGAATCAGACAGCATTAATATACTTAATGGGCAAAGTACTTTTTTTTGCGGCGGCGGCGGCCGCATGGTGATGAGGTAGGCTATCAAGTATAAATCACACGCACAGGCGAATAAACGGGCCTTTGCTACCCGAGGTTCTCGCGATGCTGTTCACAATATTACGATCGTCGGCGGTAATATACCCTGAACGCTTGGGGTTTTTTGGTAGAGCTTACTGCAACGTACACTAATTTACAAACTTGCTCTACTTTACCCTTTTTTTAGGGGTGGATATTGGTGATTACAAGGGGCATAAACAAGGTGGTGCGTGTTTTTTTAGGGGGGGTTGGGGGGGGGTAAGAGGCCGGGGAGTTTGGTATTGGCTGGGTAAAATAGGCGGGGGGTTTTTTCTTTTCTCTCTAAAGATAACTAAAAGAATAAGAGGCAAGTTTAGCTGAGCTCGTTTAGAGAGGGGTGGGGGGGGGGGGGGGGGGTTTTTGGATGACGTGCAGATAGGTTAGCAAAGGCATGTTTCTAAATGGATAAAAATGTCATGTGTGTGTGTGTGTGTATGTGTGTGGTACCGAGTTGGCATTCCAATCACGATGCCGGAGATTTGGAAAAGGCACAAAGAACTTGAAAAGTAGGCAGCTATCTGTTACGGGGGTTTTTTTTTGTTGTTTGCCGTTTGCGTCCCCCGCTCCCCCCACCCCTTCTTATCTATAATCTTTCATCCTAGTTGCCCTACAGGTTCGTCATTACTCAAAACACCAACCATGTAGAAATTTTGATAACTCTCTCTCTCTCTCTCTCTTCCTCTATCATAAATTACTGCACACATTCCTAAGCCTTCCTCTATCTACCTATCTGACCCCTAATTCCTTCTATCCCTCTTACTCTAAAACCCTACACATATATAACTTAACAATACACACGTTGATAATAAATTACTCTCAGCTCTACATTCTATCCTATCCTATCATATGAGTTTCCAAGTGATATCGATGCTTAACAGTAGATTACCTCAACGCGCAGTCTTGATGCAACAGCAATACAAGAAAGTAGTAGACAAGGTTACTATCCAAACACCCTGTACTTGAATCGAATATAGTGTTTCCGCAACTACATGTATGTGTATTAAAAAAAAGAGATTTGATATATGCCAAGTCTGATTTGAAAGCGATTAGTTTTTCCATTCGAGCTGTGTTTATTTTTTGGTCTTTCTTCAGTAGCGTCACTACGTCGGTGCCACTTCTAGGCAACTGATAGGATTCTAGATTACTATAGTCTCTAGCTCTATCTCTGTCTCACTCGTCTCTACATGTATATATATACACAAAAAGAAGAGGGAGTCTATATATTTCCATCCAAGACAGAATAGGATTGACTAGCAAACTTGGTCATATATGTCTTGGTACAAAAAAAGTCTTTACCTTCAGCATCGGTTGAGTTGCTACTTTGTATGGTTGAATAGAATGTTAAGACGAGACATGTATACGCTTCTTCTACTACCAGTACCATATCTCTCGATGCTACTGTCAAAGGTATGTATACATACTACTCCATCAAAGCTCTATCGTCACTCTAACAACGGAGCGAATGCCTCATCATATCCCACAACACAGACTCCCCTCCTCTGCTATCACCGCTTTCTTTACTGCCGCCAGAGCCGGCGTCTCTCCACTCTTCCTAGCACTCGTTGAATACATAAATTCGCCACCTTCATACTGAGATTCGTTGGCCCAACCGATGGAATCGACGATCAATTCACAAAGTCGACACCTGTACTACGTTGGCATAAGTCGTGTACAAGCAACGGTCACAGTCAAAGAGTTTACAAGGGGAGCCATGACATCAAGATGCTTGTATGTGTTTTTACTTTGGTGGTCTATGGGTATACCGCCGCAATCATGACCTTCCAATAGGACGCTGCGCGTTGTTGGATGTTGGTGTCTGACTCTACAAAGCATGAATCCTTCGATGTGACACAAACGACGTGATGGCGTAGGTGGCGTCTAGAAGTCTTGGTCGTCGTTTCCAGCAATGATCACGTTGTTGACCTATGCGTTGTGGTCAGTTACATGGTCACAGTGACAAGGGATGTCAGCGAAGGGGGCCGCGGGTAGCACAAGAAGCCTGGTTCGCGTGCAACAGGTGTTGCCAAATTGCATGCAGCACTCGTGCATCCGTGTCCTCGCTTCCCCGCTTCCCCGACGTCGCAATAGAGTCAATGCGGAAAAGAAAGGGATAGAGTAAGGAAAGCAAGGTCGCACGGGTGGAGGAGAAGGCGGAAGGGATGGCGGGAAACAGAGTAACACCGAGGCGTGTGGCGCAACAAGCGACGACATGTCACGAAACAGAAAACATTACAATACATACCTTGAGTACCATACGGCACAGCTGTGTAGCGAGCAACAGCTGTTGCCGTTTCGAGATCAAGGGATCGATCACGAAGTGCTCCTTCATGTCTGCACAAACGCCACGTTAGCACGATATCCGATAATTCAGCCACCAATGTGGCCCATGACAATGGATAAAAGTGACAGCAAAGCAAATGTCTCAGATGACTCGCACTCATCTCCACTGGTGCGTTCACGCCAACGCAACAGTTGGATGGCGCGTGGGGGTAGCACCACATCCCGCGGAGGCGTTAGACACGGGAGGTTGCTCGTATCTCTCGGAGATATTCCGTAATGCAGGCATGCGCAATAGCGGTGAAAGTATAGTGATATGAGACGAAGCGAGCGCGTTGCCGAAACACAGGCGTGGGGGAGGTTGCAGAAAAACCATAAACAAGGGGGACTTACCATTGCTTCCCGTCTGCATGCAGTCAACGCCTAACCTGGTGTTCTTCTCCTTGGCTTGCCGGGACTTGATGTTAGCGAGGGTTTCGATGGGGCTGAGACCGGAGTTCTCAGCCAGGGCCATGGGAACCGAGTCCAGAGCGTCAGCGAAGGCGCGCATGGCATATTGCTCAAGACCAGGGCTCTGCATATTGTTAGCTCTCACAAAGACTCGACGGAGATGAGTGGTGGTTACCTTGACCGCAGCATCCTCAACTGCAAGCGAGCATGCTACCTCAGCAGCCCCTCCACCGTACACAATACGGCTGTCTCGGACCAGGTTTCGAACGACACAGAGAGCGTCATGTAGTGACCGCTTCGCCTCATCAATGATCATCTTGTTGCTACCGCGAACAAAAACGGTGACAGCTCTTGTGTTTGCGCACTCCTCGATGACCAGCATCTTATCTCTTGTAGTTCCAAAGGTCAGCTCCCTGACAATGCCCGCCTTTCCTAGCTTTTCCGCGCTCAGGTCCTCGAACCGTGGCACAATGCGTCCGTTGGTGGCAATGGCAATGAGTTCAATCTCCGGACCTCCGACCCACCGTACAGCGGGCAGCTTGTTTGTGAGAAGAAGATGGTTGGCCTCGTCGTCGAAACCCCACTGACATATCACTACGTTGGCGCCCGTGTTCTTGATCTGCTCAATCATTTCGGTGAACTTGTTTGACTCGTAGTTTTGCAACTTCTTGAACTCCTCGACCGTCGTGATGTCGAGCTTGTGCTTGGTCTTGGGCTTCGGGGGCTCGAAGGCGCAGGTCAGGATGGCGAGTTTGGCGTCCTTGACCTCTGATGGCATCTGAGGATGCGAAAAGTCCTTGTCTATTATGACACCCTTGACGAGCAATGTATCTTCCAGCGAACCGCCGACCTTTCCATCAACCTTGATAAGCTCAAAGTCGACGTCTTTCCGGTCCAGGTCTGCAACCGACAGCACGGCGTCTACGGCGATGTTGGCAAACTGGTCATGCGCCTTGGAGACGATCTTGCTGCCCAAGCTGGTCTTTGCAACCCTGAAGAGCTCCTCTGTGTTTTCCTTTGAGAAGTGGATCTCGTCGCTAATCTCGTCGAGCCTGGCCACGGCAACCTCGCAGGCCTGGTCGTAGCCGTCTGCTATCCTGATGGGGTGGATGCCCTTGTCGATGAGGTCGGCCGCCTGCTCAAGGAGAGCGCCGGCGAGCACTACAACACCCGTTGTTCCGTCACCAATCTCGTCGTCCTGTGACTTTGACAGCTCGACCAGTAGCTTCGCGACGTGGTTGGAGATTTCCATCTGGGAGAGAATGGTAGCACCGTCGTTGGTGACGGTAATGTCTCCGTCGGGCGAAATGAGGATCTTGTCTAGTCCACGGGGTCCCTGTGTATTCGTGAGCAGGTGTAGGCTGCCGTTGGCACACTTTTGCATACCAGAGAGCTCTTGACAATGTTGGCGACCGTCTTGGCCGCCAGGATGTGGGACTTGACTGCTTCGTTGCCATGTTGCCTCTGCTTCCTGCCTTGACTATTCTGCGTGTTAGTCATGCGATGCCATGCCATTCTAAAGCCTCCATGTGGTGCTTCACATACTCTCTGACAATGATGAATGGCCTGCCGTTCTCATCCTTCATCACCTGTGCTACAAGGCATGTTGTCAGTCGCTGGATTCGAGGGCCCGAGAACAATAGTGAGTAGGTATATATCCGTAAGCATACCGTTGGAAAGATCGACCTCTACAGTAATCCAAAGTTAGCATATTGTTCATGTGATTACTGCTAAAGTTTGGAAGGGATCCAAGCTATGCAGCCTGCAACAACTTACGCATCGCCATGGTGAACAAATGCCCGCTAGAGAAACAGAAGAGAGATGCGGCAAACGATTCAACCTGCAGGAATCGGATACAAAGTCGATTCCGGGTATGTTTTGCAGTGAGGGGTGGTGGGGTATTACCAAACAACGAGCATCTCAGTCTCGAAATTTCCCCAGAAGTGCTTGGCATCTATCTGCTGGGTGCACGGGCCGCGAGTCGCGAACGCGCTTCCAGTCGCCAGCTCCAACCCTCCGCGTTACTCCTCTTATGGCTGCTGTGCTGGACTTGCCACGACGCTCACCGGCTACTTTGCACGCACAATCGCATCTGCCAAAATTTGCGCAAGCTCTGCGAAGCTATTGATATTCAACATACCCATCCCTCATCACTAGCGACTGCTACTTCAACATGCCTCGTGAGTTGCGCCTGTCCACGTGCTTCATTTACCTGCGCATGCACTGTAAATGCTGACATGCACATAGCTGCCCTCAGCGACCACGAATCCTCAGATGCCGAAAGCGTGCCCGCCAAGGGAAGGGGCAATGGCAAGCAGCCACAAATCGAGCCGGACCCAATAGACGACGATGATGAGGAGGATAGTGAAGTCGCGGAGGACGAGTAGGCAGATCATCATGTGCATCCAAGTTGCATCGCGCTGACTGCGATAGATTCGTGGTCGAGGCAATCCACGGTCATCGGTTTCAAAAGGCGTGTAGAGACACTCGGCTTCCTCACGGTGCTCAGTACTGACTGGCAGATTAGGGTGTCCTCCAATTCGATGTAAAATGGGAAGGTTATGATGATCCTAAGGATCGGACCTGGGAGACGGAAGAGAACATGTAGGTGGAAGATTTCCTTCCATCGCCCGACTCGCGACTCACAACTACAGGGAGGGCGCCATCGATGTTATGAACGAGTACTTTGCAAGAATTGGCGGACGGCCAGAGCCCAAGGGACAAAAGCGGAAGGGACGACCATCAATCGCAGGCACCAAATCAGAGTCCGGCACCCCCGCAGCCAGTGCTAAGCGGGCAAAACAGGACAAACTAGCAAAGGCAGAAACCCAATGGAGTCCTCCGCCAGGCTCGTGGGAGCACGATGTCAGCCATATTGATACAGTCGAGGAGAAGGCGGATCCCAAGACAGGTCAACTTGGGAGATTTGCCTACATTGTTTGGCTCAACCAGCAAAAGACACAACACCCTCTCAAGCACGTCTACCAAAAATGTCCACAAAAGGTCCGCTCGCCATGCATCCTCACAACCTCTACTCGAGCCTCACTGACATAGACTAGATGCTGGAATACTACGAAAGTCACCTGGTCTTTACGAACAATGCCGACGACACGCTAAATGGTGATGAAGGCGACGACGTTGCAATGGATGGCTACTAACACCTATCAAGATGACGACGATTAGAATGCGCATCCGAGCCTGAAACTGAGACCGACCGATACCGCTTATCCGCAAGTCCACATCGCCCCGCTAATGCATACCGAGGACATGATTCCTACAATCAGATACCCGATCGTGGAACCTTTCACACCTCCACTCGTAGATTGACCGACAGCACCCAAAAAAAACAATATCTATACCCGTCTTCTATATCATCCTTGTCTCCGATGGTTTTCCCATCTGGAGCGGAACTTGTCCTGAGAGCACCTTGATCGACATCTCCATAACATTTCGCTTGGTATGGCGTACACTGAGGCTGGTGTAAAACGCCAGCTTTCTTGAATAGGACTTGGGACCTCCTTGGTATTGAATAAAATGGAGTTGGAAAGGGGCGTTCCAGCGTTTTCAACTTTGTATAGTATATCTTTATCATTCATGTTCAAAACACCCTTTGTTACATCTTTCTCTTGGATGGGAATGTCTTGGATTCACACATGTACCTGTTCTTTGATTAGTATCGAATGGGGGAGCCCAAGTCACATTAGCAATGCACTCCTGTGGGCTCGTTGACGTATCACACGACTTCCCTATTCAAGGCCCACAAACACCAAAGGTATCAGCAAATCAAGGTTCTATGCGCACATCCATTGAAAGAACATCAAGTCGTCTATTTACAACAAAAGCGGGTAACGCGATGTCGTTGCGGGGGTATCCCAAGGCTATCATCCATCATCTCTTCGCGTCTAGTCCACTCCATTCATATTATCTCACACCTCAGCGTAATCAAAATCCATCAAGGGTAACAAACGCCCCTCAGCTTGCTCAATCCCATAAACGCCTATCGCAAATGCAAAATGTCGTGCAAAGTATAATCTCATCCCCATACCTAACCATTTTGTTGGGTGTATGTGTATGTGCGTGGGGGGGTTTTGTGGTATCGTGTGTAATCGTCAGGTTTGCTGTACTATCCATTGGTTGTGGTGTTTATACATTCTCCGTCATATCCGAGACGGAGGATGCGGTGCCGCCGACGGCCATGCGTGTTTGTAGGTAGTAAATTCCGTATGCGATGGCGGCGATGAGGATGAAGAGGATGAGGATGATGAGGAAGATGACAACGTTGCGCTTCATGGTTGCGGGTGGTTGTGGTGGGTTGGGTTGTAGAGGTTGCTAATAAGTCTAAACAAAATTGTAAGTTGAGAGTTTTTTTTTCACAAAGTTCAAGAGCAATGTATTGCATACCTGTTCGTCTTCTTTTTTTAACAGAAGTTTATCGCAAAATAAATATCCAACAAAAAAGTGTTGCAGTTCTTTGCCAACGCAGACCGGTGATCCAAGCTCAAGTAATGAATTCGTCCAAGATTCGTCGCAAGTCAAAGATTATTGGACAACAACAAAAAACTTACCTACTAACAACAATGTTTCGTAAATGAAGTAATTGATGCGAGTAAGTAGTAGTAGAATATTCAGGTATGCAAGCCAAGTGTGTGTGTATCCATCATCCCTTCTGCGGCATGCAAGCTACTTTTGTACAGACGTGGCGGGGTGCGTGCACCAAGGTGGTTGGGTGGTCGCGGCACATGGTTGGAGGGGTTGGGACGACGCGCGCGTGGCTGGACGAGAGTCGGTGAGGCTGGATGCGAAACGCGGGAGACAAGTTCAATTTTGATTTTGGCGGTGGTGACGTGGAAGAGGGGGAGATATTAGGCAGGAGTGAGTTTGGACGTGGGATGGGTCTTGTGCGTCAATGTGTTGTGTTGGGGGTGGTGCGTAAATGGTGCGCGCGGTCATGTGGTGTGGCGCAGGCGTTTTTTTTGGACTTGCAGATTCTAGGTAATGCGAGCACCAACGACACAACCTACGAGCAAACGAAAGCGGGTCAGTACGTGCGGCTTAATCGCATAGGCGCAGACATTCAACCTGTATGTTTTAGAGATGTATATATGTTTTGTTACCGTGTATCTGACCACACATGCGTGCTATTACTACGTTTGACCCCAAGGGATAGGATGCAAGGGATCTTTTTGTCCAAGGGATGCATTCAACTAAGGCTGCGAAGTTTTCTAGGAATTTCAAAAATACCGGGTTTTCACTTCAAGGCTATAGAATGACAGTGGATAGGGAGGCTGTGGTATTGGACATGAGCATGCATTCTTGAGCTCCTGATCCAGGGAGCACAATTGTAACTTGTACCTCGGATCGGCCGTATACGTCGTGACAGCACACCCTTGAGGAACACATTTGTCACAAAATCAAGGACACATCGTCGAGAGATTGGTTAGTGTTCAGTCGTGTGGTAGCTTGCAGATTGAGAGGTGTCATCACAAACATGTAGTTGAATATCCATGCGTCCCCCAATGATACAGAATACTGCTTTCACACGTCCTTCATTATTTCATCTCATTCAGGACTCAGCACTCTGACAACCTGCTGAGGGAAACTGAATATCCGAAGCCATATCGTTTGGAAAGAGTCGAAACACCAAGGAAGTGAACATATGCTTTCTCATCACCATCCCAGCAATGATGTCTCTTCAGCATCTGCCAGAGCTATTTCCTAATACGTAAATGTAATTGCCGCTATTTCTGAGCCACTGTGTTACTTTGAGGTCAACCTTGACATTCCCTTCGGATTCAGTACCCGCCCACGAACCGTCTAGTTGGGCCGACGGACATGAGCAGTGAATGAAAGCACATCTATCTCCGTACCTATATAACCCTAGCGAAGCCGTGAAATTTCTACTCTTTTCACTGAAAAATCCCCTTCTTCTGACACAGTTGCTGTTACGATCAGTCCTGTACTCGCTATTCTGTTACTACATTGCGCATTCGTCACAAAACCTGAACAAACCCACAAAAAAAGGTATTTTTATTTGCAACTATTTTATTAATAACTGTAGTCTTTCGTATCTGTTCTTTTGCTTATCATGGGGCGTTTATTCAAACACCTCTTTACCACTACCACCCTCTTGACGACCGTTGCTGGTGGTGGCACCAATCTCCAACTGCGTTCTCCCAAGCCCCAGATCCTCAGTTTTTTTGGTAGTGCTCTCGGTAGTACTCTTAATGGCGTCGGGGAAACTATTGGAAATGTCACTACAACAGCTGTTGGCGGAGTCCTGGGCTCACTCAACATTTCGCTTGCGACTGCGGCTGACTTCCTGACGCCCGCCCTCCAATCACTAATTACGGTAAGGAGCCCAGTATTCGGTTTGTAAAATCTTATTCATGCCCTCCAGGATGCTCCGATCGCCGTCCTCGATGATTTGCTCGCAGCAGTTTTGCATCCAAATCCACTGGATCCCGGCTACCATGGCTGGGGGTACTGGGGCTGTTTCAACTCTACCGCATACACCGCTTCGCATACTCCCGAGACCACTGATCCGACGCTGGGGATGAGCCCAAGGCTATGTATCGCCTTATGCGTTGCCGAGGGACTGGAGGTCGCCGTTGTAATCAACAACCAATGCTATTGCTCAAACGACACACCTGCCTTTAACGCTGGATCAAACGCCTGTAATCTCGCCTGTCCACTAAACTCAGGTCTGTTCTGTGGAGGTATTGCAGCAATTTCAGTTTTTAGACGAGCCATCACCGCGATTGCAGGGCCTTTACCGGCCAACCCAGAACCAACAGGTTGGCAATACAGTGGCTGTTTCTATGGCGACGCTTGGTTAGCGCTCGCCCCTTACGTTAGCTACTACAATTCCACCGTAGGCCTGAACGCTTCCACTTGCACTACCGTGTGTGCTGCCGGAAACAACGGTACTTCGTACACGTACGCTGCCCTGTACGGACGACGATGCTACTGCTCCAACAGTGCAGCAAGTCTAGGCCTACAAGCGGGTATCGGGCAATGCGGCAGAGCCTGCGAAATCAACACCACAGAGGCCTGTGGAGGCGAGAGCAACTACGTACCCTATCAAAGTAACACGCGTTCCATCATGATCACTCTCTACGTTCAAGCACCGGCTCCACCGACGACTGTCCCACAAACACCCGAGACACCCGGTCCCCAGGGCTGGCAGTACTATGGCTGCTACTACGGAGCAATATACCTTCTCGACGCAATCATGAACGGCATCCAGATCTCTGCACTTCTCGATGTCGTCCCCAACATGAGCGGCGACCGCTGCATCAGCCTGTGTCTGGCAGCGAGCACGAGCGTGACTTTGGACTTTGCGCTTACACTGGGCGGCACTTGCTTCTGCACCCCGAAACCACCCACGGAGAACTTACTATCGCCCAACCAAGCGCAATGCAACGTGCCGTGTCCTGGAAACTCGGCGCAGAGGTGCGGAGGAAAAGACGATACAAGGCCGCCGACATTGGGTGCCCGACTCGTGACTATCCTGGGGAGACGAGCCAAGGTGAGTGAATTTCCATACCTTGCAAGGTTTTAATTATGCTCGAAACTGTGCTCTATGCTTTACTTTATCCTGGATTTCCCAACTCGAGCTTCCGAGTTGTTGTACAAGTGGTGAGTGACAGCAAAATCTCCTGCTGGGGTGCAGGTGGAGATGAGCCAGGCTTCAATTCACCTTGTGCGGTAGCGCACTGAACAACAGCATCAACAACACCGACATCAACAATATTGAAATGGACAGCGATAATATGACGAGAATATTTTACCGGGGTTGTGTACAACGAAAGGACTCCAAAAGAGGTTATACGACCAAGTATGAATTAAGAAAAAAACGAGTCACGTCTATAACACTAGACTTGTATATAGACAGTGCAGCGTCTATATACACGCGTGAGTACAGCAATATATTAGCATGAGTTTCAACTGCTAAGCTACTTCCTAGCCATTACACCTATAACCAATGAAATATGGTCGCCATGAAATGCATGCTGAAGAGTAGATCAAGGATTCTGAGTTGGAAGGATTGGGAAACGAGCAGTCAATGATCAACTAAGCTGACGGGTCGCCCTGTGCGAGGAAATGAAAGATGGAAAAAAATATTGTCATCATATCATTATTCTATCCTCTCCTTCCACGCCGGATCCTTCATCTTGCAGTAACCCCAAACAACGCACTATTGGTTTGAGCAAAGGAGACGTTAGCGGGCGGTAGATGTACTCGACAGTATAGTCTGAGATGTAAACAGCAAAGAGCGAGATATGCAAGGAATCCATCACTAACTAGTAAAAAAAAATCCCCTGCATGGAAATTCTTAATATGTATATGTTAGAATAGAATTAGGGCACAAAGGGTATACAGCCACCAAAACGCGCAAGAAAAGAGAATTACACTGCGAACAGCATTCGTCACCAAAGCATCTGGCCTGAACTGCCCCAAACTCCACGTCCAACATTAGCTTACAAAACTTAACCACCCTTCTGTACGCTTTTGCGAACCGAACATGTCCAGGGTGTTTCACTGATAGAACTTCCAGTTCACCTTTTTGCATTCCCACTCCTTGGTCACTTGTTGCATCCGATCCGTTAACCACCCACTCGTCCACTTTCCATCTCTGACCGGGTTACCTAGTCTCAGCACCTTGCTCAAATGGCACTCTCCGTCACCGTTCTTCATATATCGCCATTGCAGACAGTCTGAAACTGCTTCGCAGGCCTTTTCGCAGTTTTCGGCACTGTCACCGGCATCAGCGATTTTCTCGGGGAGTTTGTCCCAGTTTGGTGCTTCCTTGTCCTTTTCCTTCCCATTGTCTTTTCGTCTTGTAGGACGAGTGCCGGCTTCTTGGAAGATTTCGCTTTTGTGGTCCTTGGTATTGTCGGTCTTATTCTTCTCTTCTTCCTTCTTTGCGTTCTCGTCCTTGAGCTTTTGCTGCCGCCCTTGTGGTGCGACAATCTTGCTGTCCTGACTCAAGTTATCCCAGTTGTCTTTTCGAGCTTCAATGTGCGGTTGCACGGAATCGTGAAAGGCATCGCGGAACAGATACGGCGTTTCCCAGCCATGCGCACTAACCCAGCTTTTTTCGATTTCCCATTGCTGAGCCAGCTGGTCACCGTTGATTTGGTGCCATGATACGGCAGGGGCACACCACTGTCTCTTTGTGTAATCGAGCGTTTCTGGACGCTCGCCTTGGAGAAGTGGCCAGGAGGCATAGAACTCAACATGTGCGTCGCCAAGGGCTTTGGCTAGCATCAAGTCGCCGCAGCATTCCTCGCCCACGTTCTTTTCCCATTTGGTCGCGTATAGTTCATCATAGGACTTTGAAAACCGTCGAAGAGCAGCTTGAGACAACATGATGCCAGGCCCACGTTGGGCTAGATGAACGCTGGAGATGTATGAAGGGGCTCCGCTATAGTATGGTATCCGGTAGTCTAGCCTATTGATCCACTGCAACAGGTTCGTCCAGCTCAAACTCGTGTCCGCTTCAATGAAGACGACAAACCTAGCACTGGGGTTTAGATGATAGGCCTTGTACACCATGGGCAGAATCTTCCATTTGTCCAAGTCCTTTGTCTTCTTGGGGTCAGGCTTGTGCTCCGGGTCGGCCTGTATGAGTTGGTATTCCTTGAACTCGTCGTGCTTGATCTTGACCTCGTGACTGATAGAGTCGAGCGCATTGTGTACCTTGTGACCCTCGAAGTCGCCGGCGTGGTCGCTAAAGATGGCAAAGTTGGGTACGCAGGACAGCAGGTTGCGGAGGTGGGTTGAGAGTTTGTTGATTTCTGCCTTGGATGTCTTGAGTACGACCATGACATGTGATGCGCCGCGGACGTCCCTACAAAACTCCTCGACTATGGGTGCAGCGGCTGCGTCTGGTGTTGGAGCCGCATTGACCGCATTTTCACTCTTGGAAACGGGTGTCGCTTCGGTAGCAAGTGTTGTTCGTGCCGTAGCGGCAGCTGCCAGCGCAGGTGCCATGGTTCGCGACTTCAACTTGGGCGCGTCCTCCCATCCTCCACCATCTTCTTCAAGCCCAACGACGCTCTTTGTGACAGGTGTGGGCGCTGCGGCCTGGCCATTTCCGCCATGTGTCACTTTGGCTGGTATGCGCATCGGCGTGGTGTGTGGCGTCTCGATGACTGGGGGCGGTATTATGGGGGCGGTATGCACATTTTTGTGGTCGTAGTGGTCTATCACAGGCAGCGCCGGCTCAGCGCTCTGGTGCGGCAGTCCGAAGGTCCAGAAGAAGGTTACGAGTGAAAAGGAGACGATGACGATGGCGAGACGAGAGGGCGTCATGTACGGCATCATGGTGACGGCGCGTTGTACGGCCAAACTTCAAACTTCGAGTTCAATCGAGACACGTCAAGCGCATTGAAAGTGAAGAGAGTGACGGGCTTCAGCGCATAGATAATGGGATCATGACCGTCGTGAAGGCAGAAGTCGCAATGCCCCTCTGTCAGCAATGAGGATGGGCCGGAGTAATGAGATGAGGCGGTGCGCTGTTGTTCGCCCCCTTGGCTGTGGCGCTTGGCCACCTGCATGGTGTACCCGGTCCAGGCCGTGGTTTGGCACCCTGATCTTCATCTCGTACATGATCGCTATCGTATACGACTAATCGCAACAAGGAGCGACTGGACTTTAGAGTACAGCTCGTGATGTGCACATTTCACAACGAGCAATGCACAATGCAAGCGCCTTGACGCGGCCGACGCGCAATGAAACTCTTGGCAACGTTACACGACAGAGGACACGTGACCTATCCATGGGGTATCATCCAATATTCCCGAGACACAACACAGCCTTTCGAGCAGATCACATAGCAGGGCAAGGGCCGGTACTCGAACAAAAGCAGCCGTACATGGTAGGATATGTGCCGACGATAGCTTTTCTTACTTGGACAGCATACTGCGAAGCAATAAGTACGGCTTATCGCCCTAGCCAATGCGTCGGTTATTCACCTTGTGCGAACACGAACCGGTACAAAGGCAAGAATAGCCTGTCAGATGTACAGCCATATACTACGCTTTGAGAGAAAATCCCAACCCCTAGGTATCCATGTCTTTCTTCTCTGGCTCTGTAAGCGACAGCAACAGAAGCAAACAGGTCTCACCTGCAAAAAATTATGATCAGACCCCCCCAAGTCGTCGACACCATGTTGGAAGAAAGCTGGATTCGATTGTCAAAGACACCAACCTACTCTGGACACTCACCTGTGCGCGAGGAAACCATACACGTCAACTTCCTTGGTGTGTGGATGTACTGAAGCCAGGCCCAAGGCTGTCTAAACCAAATTTCTCAAGCAGGTTGCCCCTCGGACCTCTCCGAACCGAATGCCGATGGCTGCGTGGCCGAACGACCCAAGAAGATCTATTCTTGTTGCTACAGCCCCACGGATACGACTGAGGTATATTAGCAACGGCATGTGCCTTTCCAACACCCGACCCCACTCACGCCAAGCCCACCTGGCCCTGCATCCGTCCTGTACGTAAATGGGGCGCCTACATGACAGACATGCTGTAAGAAGTAGCAAAAGGCTTGTAAAGGCTTACCCCTAGAATGCTTGTCATGTCTTCTTCCTCGCTCTCCCAGTACACCGTCCGCTACTACGGTACCGCCATGGAGCCGAAAAAAGGGCCAATTCCGGATATTTCCATCAGGTTGGAAGCAGCTGTCGAGTGGGTATCGGGAACTCCGCAACGGCAAGTCCGGGATAGCAGTCGCAGCCCTCAACTCGTCTCGGCTGACGAATGCATGACGGGAAAAACAAGCCGCCATCATGGTATGAGCTTCCATGTCGCAGCTGACGGGTTCCCATCTGATCTGATTAGATGCAAAAATTTTCATCTGATAACCCACACGTCACGCCACCGCGGCTTCCTATTGGCGCAACTCGTCGCTGATGCCGGTTGATTATCGAGATAAGATTTTGCCGCCGAGCTTCGGTGAGCTTATCCCCGGACGTCCAACTGCAAAGAGTAACACTAAGCCCCATCCGTACAAGGCTAGCTGGGAAGGTGCATGGCCAGTGAACCGGCAGACGCATGCGTGCAGCTATTTACCCACCCATTGACCAGGAGCCGACAACCGGGAGCGACAGGACGTCCTGCAGTGGACCGTCTTGTCCGCGCGGATCGATCGCCCTTGCTTTATATGAACCTGCAGCTTGCACGGGTGCTTGTCTTATCAATCTCTGCATCTCCCTTCCCTCTGGGTCTTTACCAACACTCCTCAAGATGGGATTCACCTTCAAGGGACTGACTAGCAGTGCCCTGGTTTCTGGCAACAGCGCTTCCGCCTACGCCGACAACAAAGATGTCGCCGACATTCCTGCTTCCGTCCAAGGACACACCAGCATGGACGTTGCTCGTCCCGATGAAAAGCTGGGCGGCCCGAGGACTTCTCCAATGAGCAACGACTCTGATGAAGAGCTGAACAAGGTTGACACCACCGCCGAACAAGGTGTGCAGGCTGTTCAAGCTGCCTCGCTCATCTGGAACAAGAGGGACTTGGTTCTGGCCTACATCTTGTGAGTTCCCCTCACTGTCGACACCTCTATTAAACTTCGCTAACACTCTCCAGCATGTGGTTCATTCAGTTCTTCACCGCATACACGTCCAGCACGTCCAGCACGCTCTCGCCATACGTCACCAGCAGTTTCAACAAACACTCCTTGACCGCGTTGACTACTGTCATTTCGTCCATCGTCGCTGGTATCTGGAAGCTCCCATATGCCAAGATCCTCAACATCTGGGGCCGACCTTTTGGTCTCTGTCTCGGCGTGGGCATCTATGTCATTGGCCTCATCTTGATGGCAACCTGCAACAACGTCAAAGCTTACTGCGCCGCCCAGACTTTCTTCTACGTCGGCTACAACAGTATCGATTTCTTCGTCACTGTCTTCATCGCCGATACCTCCAAGCTGAAGAATCGAGCCTTGTTCATCTCTTATGCGTCATCTCCCTGGCTCATCACCACTTGGGTGTACGGTTATGGAGTTAACGGCATTGTGGCTCCTGGCGGCATCGGCTTCCGATGGGCCTTTGGTATATTCGCAGTCATTGCGCCTATTGTTTGCTCACCTCTCCTTGCCTTGTTCATCATCTACGAGGGCAAGGCGCGCAAACAGGGTCTCATCTCACCGCGGCCAAGCCGCGGCACTTTTGGCCAGACAATCGTGTACTACCTCCGCGAGTTCGATGCCGTTGGCCTCTTGATCTTGGCTACTGGATTGTCGCTCTTCCTTCTTGCCTTTAACATCTACACATACCAGGCTGACGAGTGGAAGTCGCCTCTGATCATCTGCTTCCTGGTTTTCGGCGCGCTCTTGATTGTTGCGTTTGGTCTTTGGGAGAAGTGGGGTGCCACGGTCACGTTCATTCCATGGCCTCTGCTCAAGAACCGGACAGTCATCTTCACATACACCATGGCTGGCTCGCTATACATTGGCTGGTACTGTTGGGATTCGTACTTTTACTCGCTGCTGGTCGTCTTGTTCAACCAGACGCCCGTACATGCCACGTGGATTGCCAACATCTATACCATGGGCAGCTGCTTCATCTGCATCTTGTATGGTGTTGCCCTGCGTTATTATGGAAAGCTCAAGATGTACTCTCTGTTCTGGGGCGTACCTCTTACGATGCTGGGTGTTGGTCTCATGATCAAGTTCCGCCAGCCCGACGAGAACATTGGCTACATTGTCATGTGTATGCTCTTCATCTCCTTTGGTGGCGGTGTTCTCGTCATCTCCGAGCAAACGACTCTCATGGCCGTGTCCAAGCAACAGGACTTCCCTGCTCTGCTCGCCGTCGAATCCATGATCATTGCCATTGGCAGTGCTATCGGATCCACCATTGCTGGTGCCATCTGGACCGGCGTCTTCCCTGCTCGGCTCAAGGCAAACCTGCCGGCGAGCGCCATGGACAATTTTGCAAACATCTATGGTGATTTCAATGTGCAAGCCAGCTACCCTGTCGGTAGCCCGGCTCGCGATGCTATCAACCTTAGCTACGGTCAGACACAAAAGTACATGCTCATATCTGCTGTGTGCGTTTACTGCGTTACCCTCTTTAGCGTTGCGCTGTGGCAGAACGTTGACGTTAGGACGATGAAGCAGAGGACTATTGGTCTCTTGTAGATTTGCACAGTGACCAAGTAGTTGCATGGTATCAAGGGGGTGTAGGTTATCATGGTTAGGCCTTTTCCATGGAATTAAAAAAAAAAACTACTTTTCCAGAACGAGCCATGACTGTACATTCCAAATCAATGTTGATAATGATTAGGTATTTAATGGGAAATGAATATTTGACCTTCATTCGCCATGTCCCAGCACTCCAGACTCTATATCCGCGCAATTTGACCCTATGCTTTGCTTGAAGTTGTGAAAAAAAATAAAAATTCTCAGTCTCTCTGTATACATCACGCACGCGATTAAGCTACGTATATCGTCAAGTTGCGTATGTTTGGCCGTGAAACGCAGTTTACAGGATAGCTACCGCAAGAGAGAGCGCCATCAGATATCCCAGCGTAGCACCCAAAGAGGGAGCAGCGCCCATGGAGCTTGTCTGCGTTGGAGCCGCGTTGGAGTGTGTCACGCTTGCAGTGCCAACAAGTGAAGGAGTAGCAGATTCCGATGATGTCGCAGCGGGTCTTGCGGCAACGCTGGTTGATGGAGACGAAGAAGAAACGGCAATGGTAGGCTTGCTAGGTTTCGCGCTCGCATCGCCTGCACTCGCTTTGGCCATGGCGGCGGCCCACTGAATGACCTGGGCATTGTGCTTGACAAAGTAGTTCAAGTGCTCGGTCACTTCGGCGGGCAGAGAACCGACGGCGCAGATGGGATCGCCGTAGTGGCAGTAGTCGAGGAAACGATCGGAGAAGGCGTTTAGGGCTTTCAGGTGGTCTGGTGCACGTGGGCTGGTGCCGTCGTAATCGACGCCCTGACCAACGGTGAAATTCTGGTCTCGCGAGCGGACAACAGCGCCAAAGGTTGCAGCGGCGACGACTGCACGTTTACAGGTTAGTGGGTCAGTGTAGCACGTGATGTCGGGAGGCTTACCTTTGGAAGCAGGACCAGCGTCTAGAGCTGGGTTCATGTCTTGCTGGCACCCGAAGACATCACCACCTCCGCCACCAAGCATGTCCTGCGCAACCGAACCTCCCTGCGAGAATCCTAGCACTACCAATTTGCTGTCGGGACACTTTTCGTTGTAGGCCTTCATCTGCGCCTGTCCGTTCTTGGCGCCCTTGCTGGCAGAGTCGCACCACACGCCCTGGCCCCACGCCGTGCTCTTTGCGGGGTACTCGACATTCTCGAACCCGCAGGCATCTGTGCCGCCTATCGCTGAGCAGATCTCTTTGGTCAGGTTACCCAGACGGCCGGGATAGGGCTCGTCGGAACCGCGGACAACGAAGACATGGAAGGGTTTGCAGTCATCGGACTGGTAGGCGAGGATTTCGGTCGAGTTGCAGTATATGCCTGGCGAGGGGACGTCGCAGCGTTCTTGGGCAACAGCGAGGCTGCCGCCGAGGATGGCGAGAATGGAGGGAAGTAGTAGGACCCTCATTATTAGTCGTTTACTAGATTAAGGATAACAAGATAAAAGCGCTTAGAGGCAAACGAGTGACTAGGGTGTGTAGTGCCGTGCAAAGCAATTAAGACGGAATGTACATGAAGGAAGAGAACAGAAAAGAGATGCAGGGAAGCAACATGTCCGAAGGCGTCAAGAAATGGGAAACCTGCATGCGCAAGAGTGCATTATGATGATGATGATGCACGCCCCCCACCCCCCATACTACCTAATCCCCCCATCACATGGCGTAGCCCAAACTTGATTTTTTTCCCTCCCGCCGGTGATACCAAGACAGCACGGCTTGGGCATTGGCGATACTGCTAAAGCCATTTGCGCCTTAGCAGACGGCGCCAACGCGGGTGTTCGGCAATCGCCCTGGCTATGTACGCCACAAAAGGAGCCACAAGGAGCCACAAGGAGCCACACCAAGCCTTCTCGACGCAGGAACCACCAGGCAAATTCTCTTGGAGCTTGCGTGTTCTCAACACCGCATGTGCTTAATAGGGGGCACCTAGCATCACCATGGCCCCCGTCATTCACGCCCCGGTCGTTGACTTGGCCTGGCCGTCGCAAAAGTGTGAGACCAAAGGGCCACGCGCGCCACGAACCATTAGGCTGAACTTAGCAGGACATTTGCCTAACGAATTTACATGTAAGCGCCACAATTTCTCGTCCTAGTACGGATCGTGGGCTTGCGAACGAGGGGAAAAGCGTTGATGGAACGTGCCTTCGATCCGTACCGAAATACGAACTCTTGGCATCCGCAGGTTTGGGGCGCCTGGCAGATCCCTCGATAAGTGGTCGAGACCTACTGGCGGTCTAAAAAAATGACGTTTCGTTTCGTTCAATGCGAAAGTCTTACTTTTTTTGGTCACGTACCCTGGCATGCGCGCGGGTTGCATGACAACTATCATCTCCTCTCCTTTCTCCTTTCCCCCCCTTGTCCCGGTGCTGATATCTTGAGTAGGGTCTGAGTATTTTCTTCATCTCTCTCTCTCTCTCTCTCTTTCTCTCTTCATGTTTCTTCCCCCTTTAAGATTGTATAGGTGCTTTTCTATACTCTTTGCTTCCATTTGGCATTTTCTTTCACTTGTATCAAAGTCAGAGCGGAACATGTCATGACGATGTATCCTTCACCCCTAGCCGGCAAAGGTACTCTAATGTCTTTCTACAATTCCATCTCCGCAAAACACCCCAGAGGCTGCTCAGTGTTTAGTTTCTTGGCAGCATCCGTGCTGCTCAACGAGTTTGTGACAATAGCAACATTGCGTTGCTGGAAGCTCTCCTCTTTCACCCTCTCGTACAGTCATGACCCACGTACCTGTTTTCACCACTTCGTAATTTCTTCAATACCTACGTGTTTCCCCACGGCAGTTTGTGCAACAATGCAAACCGTACGCAACTACAATATAAAGCCCTTGAACGGTACAGCGCGCTATACAGCTGCTCACGAGCAATATATAGAGAAAATCCCTGTTAACAGCATCTTGCACGATGCAGCGATTTTTCAATCAACGCTGTGTAGTTGCGTTTTTTTCTTGCCCAAAAACAACAATGATACATCTCTCTACACATTGTCAGGCCCGCCTTTGTTTCAGGGAGCCCGACAAAGCAATGCCCAGTCATAGAGCTGTTGAACATCTCATACAGAGATTCTTTGTTCCCCCACACTGTCTCCACCTGTTCATGTTGCTCGTGCGCACGACCCATTTTCCTGCTGTGCCTCGTGCTCTATATACTGGTAATTCAATAACATCTCCCATTCACTACAATATACTGTCCTGGAGTGTACGGAAAGCTACCATCACCTTCCGCTGTTCACCAACGCGGTCTCCTTGACACACAAAGACCTGCACACTCTTCCCCAAATAAATACAAGCATACTTTTCGACAATCTCTCTACACACCAACCCAGCAGTCCAGCACCTTCCGTCAGAAGATTCACTCTTCAACTAGACTGCCCCGTACTACCGCCCATCCATTACATTAGCCCCCACATTGCCCATTACCGCCATGAATTCACTCGCTGAAATGGCACGCAGCACGGCGAGCAACATCCGTCGCGTTATCCAAGAAAAGGCCCAGATCCAGATCGACGAGGCTCGTTTGAAGCTGGAGACACACGTGCGCATCCTGAAGCAATCCGTTCAACCAACCGTACCGTACATTGTCGTCACAGGTTTGGACAAGGTTCCATCCAGCTTCAAGCGCTTGCGGCTGCCAAAGCAGGCCCGGGAATCTGTCAAGCAATCGGTCCCCTCCATCTTCGCTACCGAAATCGGCAGGGAGGTACGATCATGCTTCAAGCGCACAGTTAGACGTGGGAAACCTGTCGGTTCCCTGGGCCGTGTCGAGAAGTGGAATCGTGACGAGCGGAGCCAAAAGCGACTTGCTTTGTGGCTCACCCGTCAAAGGAAGATTGAGGATGTCGAACGCCGGAGGTCTGAAGAGGGCTGTAGGAAGTGGCTTACCAAGGAGAAGCAAGAGCCGGAGCTTGGTAAGCAGTACGTTGCATGGCTTGAGAAGCAGGAGGCGATCAAGAAAAGTCGGTCTCTACATGTCAAGCCGTCTTCAGAGCCCGCTCAAGATGTGCCAGCTTATGAAGAAAGTCACGAGGAGCGTCGGAAGTTTATTGACCATAGACTTGCCGCTATTCTGGGTTCAGAGCGCATGAAGACGCCTGCGCTACTTCCTTCTGGCCATAACCCCATGGAACTAGTCATTGCTCAGCACAACGAGTACATGTACCAGCAGAACGTGCTCAATCAGTGGGAGTCCCACAAGGCTGAGCAACGTCGCCAGGCAGAGGAGGCTGAAGCTACTCGGCAACAGATCCAAGGCCAAGTGAAGTACTACTGAGATCGGTACATTTTGCGGTTGGAGAAGCTTGTTTCGTTCGGTACTCCCCTCGCCAGGGGCATCGATCACTTCGAGGCTGTTATGCTGCCTTTGGATGAGTGGGAGGCGGCAAGCATCGTCCACGTCCTCACCTGGCAAATCCTCAACCCCATCCAGGACTTGCTCAACGACTGTGCCAAGGAAATCCCACTGGAACATGTTGGCGCCCAGGAGTTGAAGAACGCCTGGCCCATGGAGCGGATGGAGGACCTACTCACGTTTCTCCAGCACCAGTACTATCTACCGGGGGAGATTATCGACATGGGAATGCGCCTTGACGCCGTTCTCAAGGCTGTCTACAACCCAACTCCATTTGTTGACCCTCTGGCTCCAAAGCCGACACCGGTGCTTGGTCTTTCTCCAACTCCTGGCAGTGGCTTCGCCAACCTTCTAGCGGGAACCGCCGACAACGCCAGCGAAGCCGCCAAACCACCCACTGGCGCAATTTCCGCATCTCCAGGCAGCGGCTTGAGCAAGTTACTTGCAGCCACTGCAGAGAAGCTGTCGGGTGGCCAGTCAGCAGACTCCGGCACCCCGCAAGCAGCTGCCAGTGCCCAGGTGGCAGACAGCCCCCAACGCACCGCCGTCCTAACGCACGTGAACACAAACCACATCAACCTCATGGACGAGGCGGGAGACCTGATCAATCGAAAAGATGGCAAGGTTTCGGCCAACCACCGCCGACAGGTCGAGTCGCTGTTCAAGCAGCTTCTTGATGACGCTGATGGCTGCGAGCACATCTTGGAACGCAACGAGGGCACGACTTATAGGTCGCAAGTGAAGTTGTGCAAGGATGCGCTGGATGGCTTGTCGTTTCCTCAGACCAAGATTCCAGCCAACAAGAACCTCCGTAAGCAGTGCGATGAGGTCATGCGGCTTTGGAAGTAGGGTGGTCAGCGGCGTTGGGAAGTCACCATTTTGCAAAATGGCGAGTGTGGTGAGGTCGTCGTGAGCAGGAAGGGGATTTCTCATGATGCATAGTTTTCTAGTTGCTTTTCTTTTCAGTTGACCTGAGTGTTTTGGCTTTGTGAAAATTATGTGTGTGTGTGTGTGTGGGAGTGCGCAAGGTAGCTTTGATAAAATTGTGTTATATTGAGTATTTACTCTCACTCTATGCAATGAACGGAAGTTTTTTTTTTCAACATCAGGATCACATCTCCTTAATCAGAGCACTTCAAGCCTATCTAATCCATCTATTCTGCATGCGCGCTGATTGTAATAAAGGGTTGGCTTAAGAAATACCTGCCACAGGGTCCAAAACACACTGCCCAGCCGGAGATCTACGAATAATTATATGCAATAGATTGATGATACGGTCAGAGTACCATGATGGCAAATTAGTTGTAAAATGGCATCAACCAGCGGACTTAGCCTAGAGTCATAATCTGCGCAAATGGACGCCCTCTCGATTCCCGGCCACGTTAGAGTGTGGCAACGGATCAGTCGGCCGTAAGCACGATACTGTTTGAGACGACCGCCGAGCAGCGTGGCGTTCGGCGGGAATGGGTTTACCGCCAAGTGTCATCAAAGCATGATTTGTGCGGATCGTAGCGGATCTTGGTAGACGATAGTGAAGCGGAATCCTAAATGTTCACTCAAAGCACTAACCCTCTGCATTTACCAGCACAAGAATTTCTCATCACTTGGCTAACATGTTTTTGTTTTGGACATGAGAGAGTATGATGAAAGAAGATTTCATTTCACCATGTAGGGTAATGGCTCGTATAGTCAAGGGGTATCTAATCATGTCTCTTCTCGGGCAACTCGAAACTCGAAACTTCCAATCCCCTATGCACAACAGCCAGTAGGCCCAGCCGCACCGATTGAAGAACGTCTCTCCTCCTTTTCGCCGGCCGAAGTATACGGTATCCTAACCACCAACCAGTCGCATAGAAACTTGCCGAGAACGGCGCCCAGAACGACCGAGATGAAGATGTAGCCGTTGAAGTGCATGATGAGCAACATGACAATGTATGCCAGGCCAAGCGTGAGTCCGTGGATGGCAGAGCGGATGAATTGTTGTAGTGCGCTCGCGCGAAAAGTTGCATGCTGGGTTCCTAGCGTTGTGGTGGGCCCGTCGCAGCAGTTGGAGGGCGCAGCAGCAGCCAGGGCAGCTTGTTGCGCACGGAGTTGGCGTTGGAACTGGCGGAGGAGAAACGCGTCATATTCATGGCTGACGCGACGCAGGAATTCGAGACAGACGACAAGAAGGCCGGCGCCGATGCAGCTCGCGGCCATCATGGCGTTGTTGGTGATGTGCCATGACGAGGAGAGGAAGCAGGCGTCGTTGACCCGCCAGTTCCACAGCATCTAGGAAACTGTAAGTGTTTTGCCGTCTCGGGAGAAGAACAGAGACGGGTGTGCTGCATACCTCTGTCACGCATGTGCTGTTCCCGCCCATGCCCTCCATTCCTGTCATGGAATGCATGATGAATTGTTTGGGTGGCTGTAGCTCTTGCGCGCACGCTGTTGACTGTGACGAAGCTTGGCTCCACGTCTATTGTGATCCGGATGATGGAGAAAAGACAAGGCGGCAGGGAATATTGGGGTACAAATGCTCTTGATAGTACAGCTGCCCAAACCCGCTTCAATCTTTGCCTCAAGCAGGTGGGTGAGGCGATAGATATGATATACACCGGGCCCGCAACAAGTGCCGCACGCATGTCCGCATAGTCTGGCCCGCGAGTCCATGTTGAGGATTTGCCTCTACATGTGGGGTTATTTGCTCAAATACCCTCGCATACTACGCTAAATGGCATCTGTTGCCCGCTCCCAAGCCTTCCCGTCCTTCTAGAGGCTTGGCTACAGCCCGCCAAACATGCTCACGCCAATTCGGTCGCAACCGCCGCTCACGTTTATATACCAGATGTCCGGAACGTGCTGGAGAGGATGCAGTCCATCATCCGACCTTCAGTTGTTCAATCACCACTCGCTACAGTAGAGAGTGAGCATGGCCGACGCCAAGATACTGGTGCCGCGGGTACACATCCAGAATTTCAGCGAAGCGAGCGCCGTTGAGCCGCACTGGGGGTATGCCGATCGCCTCATCCCATGTACAAACGACAAGGGGTCCTGCGAGTATCTCGACGTCGTCTACCACAGCCATGACCTGGGCATCTACTACACCGGCATCATATGGGCAACCATTGGCGCGATACTGTTGGTGTGGGGCGTAGGACGACATCTTGCGCGATCGCAGCCGTCCGGCGTCCAGCTACCGGCGGTAGTAGGCGAAGGAGTACCCCAAAGACGCAGCGCATTCGAACGACTACAGCGAGCCATCCCATCGTACGCACGACGCTACCTTCTTCCCGATGCTGCGCGACCAATCTTCGGCCGCGTCACGCGCACCCAGGTCCTGACGCTACTAGTCCTGACTGGCTACCTCACCATCTTCACCTTTGTCGGCATCGTCTACAAGAAATGGATCACGCCTGTCAAGAAGATCCCCGGCCTGTATCAAACACGCAGCAGTCTCGGTCCCTGGTCCGATCGGATCGGTGTTCTCGCATACGCCCTCACGCCGCTCTCAATCTTGCTCTCGACCCGCGAGTCCATCCTGTCGCTCGTCACAGGACTGCCATACCAGAGCTTCAACTTCCTCCATCGCTGGCTTGGATACGTCATCTTCGCTCAATCAGCTCTCCACACTATCGGCTGGTGCGTCATCGAGATCCGTCTATATCAGCCTCAACCCACTGTCGGCTTGGAATGGATTGTGCAGACCTACATGGTCTGGGGCCTGGTCGCAATGATCCTTTTGACGCTCCTCGTCGTACTCTCCACGCCGTGGGCTATCCGAATCACTGGCTACGAGTTCTTCCGCAAGGCTCACTACGTCCTCGCCATGGTGTACATTGGCGCCTGCTGGGGCCACTGGGAGCAACTCAAGGTCTTCCTTCTACCAGGACTCATCGTTTGGTTCATTGACCGCGCTATTCGTTTTGCCAGGACCGCACTGCTACACTACAACTTCCTACCTTCCGGCCATATGGGTTTTCGAGCCGCCTCTGCAAGCATCTTGCTCTTCAAGGACGACGTCAATGGCGACGTCGTGCGTCTGGACTATGATCATCCTCAAGATGCTTGGGCCGTCGGCCAGCACTTCTACCTGACGTTCCCTGACAGCAGCATCTGGCAGTCTCATCCATTCACGCCCATTAGCCGCCCGGTTTTCGGGGCTGACTCCCAACGGCACTCGTACATCTTCCGCGCCAGGAAAGGCGAGACTAAGAAGATTGCCGACCTGTCCATGAAGCGAATTGCCAACATGAGGAACCACGAAGAGTCGCACGAAGGCCTAATGGCTGATGCCCGCCTCTCTGTTGTCATGACCGGCCCTTATGGCGAGCGCACTATGCGCAGCTTAGCTCCCGACTCCAACGTCATCTGCATCGCAGGTGGTACTGGTATTGCATACGTTCTACCTGTTCTCCTCGATCTCGCGTCTCAGACACAAACGCCTGATCGACACATGTCTCTCGTATGGGTCGTGCGTCGCAGAAGCGACATCGACTGGGTCGCGCCCGAACTTGCGATTCTGAAGCGCAAGTGCCGCAATCTTCGCACTGGCATCCACATTTACGTCACTCGCGCTGCAGAAGAATCTGATATCCCGCCGCCTGCCGTCTCAGAAAAGGTTGGTGCAAGCGACTGCGCCAAAGAAATCGCTCCTGAATCGAGCGCGAACTCGTCGTCTGTAGATGCGTCCTCGGCGCTGTCAGTCCATGGCGTTTCAAAGTCGGACCTAGGCTTGAACCACATCCAGGCAAGGCCCAACCTCCAAGCTGTTGTTGCAGACTTTGTCGCTGGCACTGTGCAAGGAGGTACAGATGTCTTCGCCTCGGGGCCCGGCGGTATGATTAGCGATCTTCGGCGGATAGTAGCAAGCACCAACAAGGGCGGTGAGGTATGGAAGGGAAACGACAAGTGGGATGTGCGGTTGACTTGCGATGATCGATTGGAGTGGTAGTTTTGTTTAGCATTATTGATACCCACATGCAATATATTTACGTTCAGCCAACCTTTGACCGATATGGCGTGCCGTGATACATCGTAAGCTGCATTTGTTCCAGGAGTTCGGGACAAACCCAATAGACATCGGCGCTTTGAGGGGGATGTTGCTGACTAAAAGAAAATGCACCAGCGGTCGTGGTGACGTTAGCTTTGTTTTCTCCAGAACTGGGACTTCGGAGTATTACATGAGCAGCAGACTCCAGGCCTTTGTGCTCCTGAACTCCCAGGAACTCGCACTCGGCGTAATTGCGCTTGCTTGTCAAAGCCCCAGCACTTCCGAACTGTAGGGTAATCGTTGTGCGAAAGTGATTGGTCACGTGGAAATACCCCGTTATCTCCGAACCCCACATTAGCACTCGCGCCTCATGCTCACCACCTTCATTCACACCTTCTCAACAAAAGGTCGCGTGTACAAGTGAAGCGATGACTGAATTACTCGATCTCTGTTACGATGTGCTGATCAAGATTTTGGAGGAGATCAACCCAGAAGACCTTGCCGCATGTGCCCAGACATCAAAGGGCTTCAATGAGTTCATCACAAAGAACACACGACTTTACAAAACTCTATACCTAAAGCACTTTGTATGAACAAATTCATTTTCTGTCTAGACCCGAAAGACTGATCGTGTTCTAGGATGACCCTCGGCGACGAAGGCCGCAACAGCCGGAGCCGGACTGGGTAAAGGAATTGAAGAGAGTGGTTGAATTTCAAAAGATCCTCCTCTCTGCGGACAACGATGTCAAGGTAATCTTTAGTTTCCATCCGTGACTGTGATTACTGAATATACACAGGCGGCAGCGTTCCATAGCGTCGGCACAACAGCTGGCCATCTCATCGCCACAATGTCGAAAGACGCCCACGGTGTCTCCCACAACCAACGACTGATTACACAGTCGTTTCAGAAAATAAAACAGAATCACGATGCTTTCATGTGCCGCTCGTCACTCTACGCCCGTGCAGGAAGGCCGAATCAGCGGCCAGCCGATGATGAAGAAGGCCGTCAGCTAAGCGCAAAGTTGCACAGCCTATTCGGATTTCCTCCCTTGAACATTTCAAGAGGTTTATCCATACACCCATATGCAAGGTCACGCGTGTACGATTTGCGAAACTATACCGACAAGAATCAATGGGGCCCGTTCCGCAACGACGGAAGCATGCGAGTGGATTGGGAAATGGTAGAAAGCCTTATGGTTGTCATCGCATGCAACTCGTATCTAACCTCTCAAACGACTCCAAACCTGCACCAGGCGCCATGGTATCAGCCGCTCGATGGACTGATCCCTGCTGAGCTAGATCGCCCGGGTCAATGCCAGCCAGATTACTTGACGCTCATACAGCAGCCAGATCTTTCATTAGACATGAAAGACCCTTATGGAGTTTCAGCAATCTATGGGCGTGTAAGTTATCACTCCGGACGAAAGCATGGGGGTTTTATCTAATGGCACTAGACCGTCTGCTTCCTTGACTACAGCGACCTGTATAACTTCAACTTCAGCTTGGACGCAATAAGAGTGCCTCCCAGCGAACCAAGAGACGCACTCATCGCCGAAGAGGCCCACCGACATATCATAATGAGCCTTTGGGTTACCGACGTCACGGCACCTGGGCCCTTGGATAACCCCAGCTTACCCATGGTGCATTTCGAGGGTGTGTCGAGATCCATAAACGTACAATGGGATCCAAATGCAAACTCTGGAATTCGTGGTACCGTTCGAATGACGCGCGAAGGCGAAGTTCGATGGCAGACAATCTCGGTGTTTCAAGGGTATGTCTTTTTTTTTTTTAAAAAAAAAATCCTTGTGATTACAAACTCTTTCAGTATTGCTGACGTCCGGGACAGTGGTGAGGAGCGATGGCGTAGCGACGGAATCCAAGTAGGCGGCTTGCGCTGTCCACGTGGTGTTATTGGTACATGGTTTGACAAGGACTTTGACGCCCATGGACCTGCCGGACCAACGGCATTCTGGAAGATTGCCGAGAGAGTTTCAGATTCCGACCGAGAAGGTGGTGATTCGGAAAATGGTGACTAGTAATCACAGTGCTGGACATGTCATGACAAAGGCTTGGGGTATAATAGTTTCATTGTGGGTCTTGTATTCGGGGTATATTGGATTATAATTAAACTGAAAAGAAAGAATATCTTTCTGATCAGGCATCTTGAGTAGATATACTCAATAAGAGGGCTGCTTTTCGAATGATATATCAAATCTTTCTCTTCTTGCTAGAACTGACCCTTTTTCTTTTGAACCAGACTACCATCTCCCCCCACCCTGTAATACCATTTTCTTCTCCCAGCTTAGATCTTGAGAACACCAGCCTTCTTCAACTGGGCGCATTTGGGACCCAAGTTCTTGTCCAGCTTGTTTCCCTTGAGGGCCAAAGTAGTGAGCGACTTGCTTGCGCACAGATCCTCTGGAACGGGGCCGGTCAGGTTGTTGTCAGTAACGTCGAAGATGGTAAGGTTGGCGAGGGAACCGAGGCCTTGAGGAATGGTACCGGTGAGCTTGTTGCCGAGGAAAAGGACCTCGTTGAGGCTTGCAGCGTTGGCAAGCGTCGAGGGAATAGAGCCGGTGAGCTTGTTGTTGGCCAGCGAGAGGTACAGTCCAGGGAAGGCACCGATGCTGTTGGGAAGCTCGCCCGAGAACTTGTTGTTGTTCAAGAACAAAGCCTCAATTTGCGGGAAGGTTGTAAAGACCTCGGCGGGGATGGGTCCGGTGAAGGCGTTGTAGCGGATGTCCAGGAAGGTCAGCTGGTTGGCGGTGAGTGCGCCGCGGGGGAAGGGGCCGGACAGCTTGTTGTTGCTGAGGTCCAGCTCGTACAGGTAGTGCAACGCACTGAGGTCGGGGATGTCGCCGGTGAAACCGTTGCTGTTGGCATGGAAAAGGGCAAGGTCCAGGAACTTATCGAGGAAGCCGGCCAGCTTCAGGTTGCCCTTCAAGCTGTAGTTGGCCGCAAAGTCAATCGACGCAAGTGCGTTTTGGTTCGTGTCCGGGTTGATTGTGCAGTAGAAGCCGCTCCATTCGCATAGGTTGTTGCCCGAGGCAGTCCAGTTTGCGAGGACGTCCTTGGGGCTCGTGACGTGCTTGGCAAAGATTTGGGCAGTGGCGAGATCTCTGGCTAGGCCTGCATCTAGGGGAAGAGCAGGAGCAGGAGAAGGCTCAATCTTGGGCTGGTGTGGTGCACCTTGAGCAAGTGCGACAAGGCCGGAGAGGACGAGAGACAACATTATGTAAAGAGTGGATGTTTAGATTAAGTCGATTTGACAAGTTAATGATAGACAAAAAGTTGGATTGTGGGTTATCTCATCAACTCCACAGCAGCATAGCCTCTTTAAATACAAAGAGGGACTCCCTAAGGCTTACTGACGATATTTTGAAGTGTCAGTGTACACGTGAAATGAGTATCCGAAAATAGATCCGAAATGAAGACCCGGATGATCCCCTAGTTGACGTTGGACAACCTGCGGTGAGAAAGGAAATGTCACTTGCCTTGGCCATCGAAAAAAAAGGCCCGACGTAGAAGGCGGGCATGTTCTTTCGTTAAAATTGAGCAACCACAAGGAAGCTGGCTGGCAATCATGCGGGCCTTTCTCAGAGCCGACTGTAATCTACCCAGCAAAGCCTTTGTGTCAATTTCACCCTTGGAAGCTGACTGCTATTGAACCAATCAACAATGATGAGAGACACGGTCGTCTAGTTGTCGACATGTAAAGTTTTGAAAATCGTAAGGGCGCGCTAACGGCGTTATCAGTGTCCCAGCTAGGATGAATAGGGTAGTAAGGTTCGACCCGGTTCCCGGGGTGCCTCTACCTTCTCGAAAACCACCTGGGTTGGGTAGGTCCTGCCCGTGTAGAGTTGGCAATGGCTACCAGAAAGTGGCTATGCGCGTGGTCCAGGCACCGTGAGTCTGTATGTGCATAGGTACGGATCAAGTGCATCACCGTTGCTCTTACGTAATATGGTAGGTAGTTTGTTGTCTGCAAGGGCTTGTTAGGAACCCACGAGCGAGGTTTGAAGTGATGTAGAGCTGATATCATCCGCATCAGTCTGTGTGCATGCATGGAAGTCTATGAGGGTTGTGCGGTTGAAAGTTACCCAATCGACAACAGGGCTTATGTTGATTGAATGAACCAGACTGCCACTGCAAAGCGTTGCGGACCCGATTGGATGGTAAACCTGTACCAGGATAGTTGAGTTACCTCAGACGGTGAACCTATGATCCAAAAGCGGGTGTCAGGAGAAAAAAAAAGGGACGAGCACGACAGACGTGACCAGGTTTGCTGACAGGAGTGCACACAGGCTGATTGGGTTGTGTCGAGAAATTGTGGATAAGCACCGAAGCGGTGCTTGAATCGATACGATACTTCATAATCGAGCCTACCCAAGCTCTCGCATTGTCATAGAGGAAAGGTATTGCGCGTTGATCTTTTGGTATGATGCGCTAGAGGTGGAGCTTAGGATGCGGCTGGAAAGCGGACGCCTCTGGGGATGTGGAGATGGGGTGGGATTTCTCGTTCCAACTGCGCCACGCCACACCGTAAAGCGGTCATATTCATATATGTACACAGTACAGACGATCAGTCGGACGGACACAGAATCGGACCGAAAGGCGGATGACGAGCCGAAGTCTGGCCAGACAGATCAACCGGTAGATGCCGCTAGTGCATAACAGCAACCGGAGCATAGGTAGCGAACAAAACACCATAACGGCGATATCCGTCAAACTTGTAATTATGGAGCTGGATGAACACTTTCACCGGGGGTACAAGTACCGAGCTTTGGCCATCTGAACCATCAAGAAAAGATGGCTTTGTTCCGTCGTTCTTGACAGAGCACCCAGTTACTAGGCCAATCTCCTAGACGCCTTGGCAGTCAAGTATATGAGGGGTAAGCCTGAAAGTGACAATCAACAATGGCCATATCCTCTGTGTTCTTTTGCGAGCGAGCGCTTGAGCTGATGATGGCGACATTGAGTTGTACATTGTAAAGTTGATCCAGAGTGTTGTTTGATGACTGTGGAATTGCTGTTGGCTTGTGTCTGATCATACGATTGATTCAATTGCACACTACTACTACAGTTGCTTGATGACTCCAGAGGTCTCCTTGTAATGTGATGGCAAAGATGGCGTAGAGTTGAGAGTCTGTGGTCTGGGCCACGACTGTGGATTGACCGATTGTAGACTAGCGCCTTGGCAATAAAAAACAAGTTTGATTGGCACCATGAGGGGGATGTTGCAAACAACAATCCGAATAAAATCAGGTTGATCTGTAGTTCCCGACAAGCGAGCTTGGGTATTATTGATGCTTTAATAGCAACTAATTAAGTCTTTGAGTAACGCAGACCAGGAAAAACCGAGTCAGAGGCTAACATTGTATGTACCCCACGCTCCAGAACTTCAACAACTGGCGAAACTCAAGCCTCAGACGCAGCCGCAGCCGCAGCCGTAGCACACGACTAGAGAAGGGCCTTGAAGCCTGGAACTACGTAGGCGCTTCCTACATCATTACTAAAGTACTCGAAAAATGTTAGGTGATAGACAGGGCATTGCAGGATGTGAGAGAAGATCGGCTTCGTGCGCACAAAGGCCAGCCAGCTCGCTGATGCTTCACCCTTTGTACGAAGACAAGAAAGCATGCTACGCGATATTCAGAGACAACATACCTGCTCCGTGATACTACATCTGTCAGAGCGAAAGCAAATCAAGAAGGCAGAGTAGAGGCGGAAGCTCGTCTTCTGTTAGGTAGCATCGAGGCCCGCTATTCCCTTCTTCTAGAATTACTCAAATGCCAATATTGGACTATGGCGTTGCTCTATTGCGTTAGTATCCAATAGTGGACTCTACTCCTAATTGCTGACAGTCGAACGGCGTCTCTTGAGCAAGTTTTTGCAGGACCAATGGCGTTTCTACTGCGATAGGAAGCGCGAGGAAACCTCAACACAGATACCCTTCATGCCGCGTGGTTTGCCGAGTCTGTTACCGCAGAATGAAACGCTTAACAAAGCTTGATCTGCCGGTGCACCACCCTAGTGCGGCGCCACCAATCACGTCGAAGCTAACCCAACGGCCCGTATCCAACACATACACTACAGCGGAAATAGATATATATGCGGAGAAACCTGGGGTAGTCATACGCGGAGTTTCGAAATTGCCTCGGTTCGGCTCGAAAACACGGCGAAAGTACGTACGTAATGGTTGTGGTCTTCGCGATTCAAGGTATCGCCGGCGGGACAGCGCGGAAGCCACCTGGGCATATAGTCATGGCAATTCGCGTGCGACAGAACACCGCACCGAGTCTTGCACGCTTCGCTCGCAGTTACTGTTCATAAAGTCCTATTCCCGTTTTTCATCCACCAAACCATAGAAAATATAGCCTTTGACGGCATGTCAGACACCGCCAAAATGGATCACGAGGTGACCGAACACAGCGGTGTGGGCATCGCAGCAAATGGCGCTTCTCTCAGTCGTCAGATCACTGTGGCCTTGACTCCAGAACAATATGAGCGTCTATTCTTCCAGCCGAGCGCCCCTCCACGTGGTGACCTTGCGAAACGATTCGGTAAGTGATTATCTGAAATCTGGTCATCGAACGTGTCTGCAGGTGAATTGCGAGACTCACACTATCAACAGGAAATCCAAGTTTACTAGGGCTGATGGGCTTCCTTATGCCATTCACCTCTACTGTTCTCGTCCTCTGTGGTTTCCAGGGCAGCGCTGCTCCACAAAGCTTGATTGGCCTCACTGGTGACTATTACTTCTTCGGCGCCTTCGCCCTGAACGTCGCCGGAATCGCCGAGTTCGTCCTCGGTAACTGTATGAGACCCTTGTTGCTACAGCTTCTTGGTTGATTTCCGTACTGATGCCTGCGCCCAGCATTTCCCATGGCCGTTTTCCTCGTCTACGGGAGCCATTTTGCCAGCCTGGCATATCAACAAGATCCTACCCACCAGATATCAGCTGCTTTTAGCGAAGTAGGAGGGGCAAGTGGTGCCGCTTACAACTCCTCTCAAGGCTTCCACAACGTGTCGATGTAAGCTCACCTCCTCATACCACTTCTCTCGTCTTGTCGACCGCTAACCATGAAGTAGGGTGCTTGTTACCTGTATCTTTCTTATTGGCACCATTCGTGTGAATGTTTTATTTACCTTGCTCTTTTCTGGTCTTGTCATGCTCTTCTCCTTCGTTGCCGCCGCGGACTTCTCCATTCCCCACGCCAAAACAGAGGCAGACTTTGAACATATCGGCAAATTACTGCACATCGCCGGCGGATTCGGCTTCGTTGGGATGGTCTGTGGCTGGTACCTTGCGATTATCACAGTATGTGAAACTGTGGGTATTCCGTGTCCACTGCCCGTGTTCGATTTGAGCAGCAAGGTCTTCCCCCCTAAAAAAACAGTCGAACGAAGTGACTAGACATGGAACGGGCCTGGCTCTTGCAAACAGAACCGGAGATGATAGTGCATGGTCTGTTTACCCAACACGAAACACTCACATGTCCTTGAGTCATCTTAAGTTGCCCATGACTGTATTCCATGTTTTGTCTTCCCGAGAATACGGGTGTATCTTGTAGAAGGATTGGCTCAACTAAAATTACACGAGACACAAAGTCTGACGTAAATGATATCATATTGTTGTAACATGAAGATCGTCTTCCTCTTGGGCCCGGCGGCTGAATGTCGTATATTTGCACGGGTCTATTGGGGAACATTGTTGTGCGGACCCAGGGCCTAAATGCGCGGGGAGGCGGGGTAGCGTGATATTTTCCCTCCAACATCTTCAGCAAGCGGCATAGTAGCGCCATTCCGGTTATAAACACGGCTGACATGGAACTTGGCACTAGTATATATGTACCTACGACGAGAAACAATGTGCTTTGTACATGCTCGGCAGCCTCAAGAGGTTGTTTTACCTAAATATCTTGCCGCTTGATCATACACTCGTTACTTGTGATGCATCTCTTGGGTCTGGTGCTCTTCGGAGCCTCATTGGCCCCTAAAGCATATGCCATTGGCCCTGACTGTAAGAATGGTCCGCTGAGTTCAAACGCCATCTGCGATGTGACGGCGACGCCTGCAAAGCGGGCTGCAGCCCTGGTTGCAGCCATGCAGACGCAAGAGAAGCTCGACAACCTCGTGAGGTATGTTTTCCCCAGATAGATATATAGCTCGAAGCCTGCGCTAATACAAGTAATAATAGCAAGTCCAAGGGCGTCTCACGACTTGGGCTCCCAGCTTACAACTGGTGGGGTGAGGCATTGCACGGTGTGGCAGGGGCCCCGGGAATCAGCTTCACTGGAGCTTACCGCACTGCAACGTCTTTCCCGATGCCTCTCCTGATGTCAGCAGCATTTGATGATGATCTGATCAATCAGATTGCAAATATCATCGGAAATGAGGCAAGAGCATTTGGTAATGGCGGCGTAGCCCCCGTGGACTTTTGGACTCCAGACATCAACCCATTCCGGGACCCTCGCTGGGGTCGGGGCTCGGAGACACCAGGAGAAGACATCCTGCGCATCAAAGGCTACACTAAGAGTTTACTCGCTGGTCTTGAAGGCAACCAGGCTCAAAGGAAGATCATTGCCACGTGCAAACACTATGTCGGCTACGACATGGAGAATTGGAACGGCACCGATCGCCATCACTTCGACGCTAAGATCACCACGCAAGATCTGGCCGAGTACTTTATGCCTCCTTTCCAACAGTGTGCTCGAGACTCCAAGGTTGGCTCGTTCATGTGCAGCTACAACGCAGTCAATGGTGTCCCCACATGTGCCGATACATATGTTCTAGACACCATCTTGCGCAAGCATTGGAACTGGACAGCTAGTAACAACTACATCACCAGTGATTGCGAGGCTGTGGCGGATATCTCCCAGAACCACAAATACGTAAAGACACTCGCAGAGGCTACAGCGATTGCGTTCGCCAATGGCATGGATCTTAGCTGCGAATACACTGGATCTTCCGATATTCCTGGCGCCTGGAGCCAGGGCCTGCTGAACGCTTCAGTCGTCGATCGGGCTCTTACACGCCAGTACGAGGGCCTCGTTCACGCAGGATATTTTGACGGATCCGCGGCGACGTACTCTCAGTTGAGCGCCAAGGATATCAACACAGCAGAGGCACAGCGTCTCTCTTTGCAAGTCGCGGCTGAAGGGCTCGTGTTGCTTAAGAACGATCAGACACTTCCACTGTCTCTTACGAGCGGATCGAAAGTGGCCATGGTTGGCTTCTGGGCCAATGACTCCTCCAAGCTTTCAGGCATCTACAGCGGCCCGGCCCCCTACTTGCGCACACCAGTATATGGGGGTACACAGCTCGGCCTCAACATGGCCGTGGCTAGCGGTCCAATTCTCCAGAAATCCGGAGCCCAAGACAATTGGACCACCAATGCGCTCGAAGCGGCGAAGAAATCAGACCACATTCTCTATTTCGGCGGCTTGGATACATCAGCGGCCGCAGAGGGCTCTGATCGTACCGACATCAGCTGGCCTAGTGCTCAGATTGACCTCATTACCAAGCTGGCTGCTCTCGGCAAACCCCTAGTTGTTGTCGCATTGGGAGACATGGTCGACCACACACCAATCCTAAACATGAAGGGGGTCAATTCGTTGATTTGGGCAAATTGGCCTGGCCAGGACGGTGGTTCAGCTGTGATGCAAGTCATCAGTGGTGCACATGCCATTGCTGGGCGTCTACCAATCACCCAGTATCCTGCAAGTTATACACAACTGTCCATGTTGGATATGAATTTGCGACCAGGTGGTAACAACCCTGGCAGAACTTATCGTTGGTACAACGAATCCGTCCAGCCCTTTGGTTTTGGCCTGCACTACACCACGTTTGCCGCCAAATTTGGTGCCAGCCAGGATCTTACCTACAACATCCAGGATATCATGAAGTCTTGCACCCAGGCTCACCCAGACTTGTGCGATGTACCTTCGATTGAGGTCGCGGTAACGAACAAGGGCAACAGAACATCCGACTTTGTCGCACTGGCATTCATCAAGGGCGAAGCTGGGCCTAAGCCTTACCCACTAAAGACTCTAGTGTCGTACGCTAGACTGAGGGACATATCGGGTAGTCAGACCAAAACGGCATCACTCGCGCTCACGCTTGGTACTTTGGCAAGGGTTGATCAGTCGGGTAATTTAGTCGTGTATCCGGGAGAGTACACGCTGCTTCTTGACGAGCCCACACAGGCCGAGTTGAAGCTTACCATTACTGGCCAAGAGACGATACTGGACAAGTGGCCCCAGCCGCCAGCATCTAAGTAAATTGGATAGAGGTCCTTCTCTGTAGTAAATGAGTAGTCTGTAGCTTGTATGCGACAGTTAAACTTGACCAAAGACCTCAGTGCTCGCTGTGGGAATGTAGAGTTGAACCATACGATGAGACATTTAGTAAACCAACAACCATTCAAAGCCATCAAACGCCCTCTATGTCAATATCACAATATGCAACTTGATATCGCGATCACCAACTGAACCGCTTGATCGCAGAATAACATAGTAAAACAAGACAGCTCACTGTGAGACCCAGGATGCCGATCGCTGAACCAAGCACTAAATTTAGTTTCATCGACCGTGCATAAATAGAGCATTTGCGGGAGCTTTCGATGCCGTTGGCCTCCCGTAGACGACTATTCCGGTATGCCTTCCGCCGTGCCGCCGGTGACTTCCCCCGTACCCCCGAGGTGCCCTCGTACTTCCCCTCACTAGGCCGCAGGAAATATCTCAAGTACATGACCTGCTAGCAAGGACCCCTCGTATCATTGTCGATCGCTGCTTCAAGCTGCTGCAAAATATTAAACGGTGGGATAAAACAGGTGGGACCTTGTTGTGACCTGAGCAATTTCTCCGTCCTTCGTGAGAGGGGATTTCCCTTGCACATGGGTCGATGTCGACTACTGTCCAGCGCCATGACGTGGGCGTTGTGTGATTTTATCCAAGATAGATGTCAGTGACCACCGGGTATTAAAGCTTATATTGGTTATAAAATAGTGTGTATATGTGTATAGAGAGAGGGACCAGCGCCATCATCACTATAGTCATAAAGCAAAATGGCAAACATCTTCCTGCTCGTTGCGCCATTGGCGCTCCAAGTTGCAGCAAAGACTGCCCGTTCTCCTACCCCTCCTATGGGATGGAATTCATACAATACCTGGAACTGCCAGCCCACTGAAGACAAGATCAAAGCAAGTGCCAATGGACTCATCGAGCTCGGATTCGACAAGGTTGGCTACGACTTTGTGACTATTGACTGCGGTTGGAACTTGCGAGAACGAGACTCCCTCGGGAGACTTCAATGGAACACGACTCGTTTTCCCTCTGGAGGCAAGGCACTCGGCGACTTTCTCCACGGCTTGGGACTAGGCTTTGGTCTCTACTCAGGGGCCGGATATCTGCAGTGCGGCGACGATGATTTGCCTGCGAGTCTGGGTTACGAGAAGATAGACGCAGAGAGTATTGCCGAGTGGGGTGGTGATAGTCTCAAGTATGACTAGCCAGCGCATCTGTAGCTAGAGAAGAAACTGACGCAAACTAGGTATGACAACTGCTATTCTACCTCCAACACTACTTTGGTCGACTCCAGCTCTCCAGAGTCTCAGTCATCAGCACGCTTCCAACGCATGGCAGAAGAGCTAGAAGCTGTAGAACGGGGCATCCGTTACTATGTGTGTCAGTGGGGTATTGGCACTGATGTTGGGGAGTGGGCGGCTAAGATTGGCAATACGTGGAGGATCAGCAATGACATCTACGGTGCCTGGCGCAGCATTTGGCGCATCACAAACCAAGTGGTACCGTACTTCCGACACACGACGGTTGGTGCCTTTGCGGACATGGACATGTTAATGTAAGCATAATGTCCGCCCTCTGTACTATATGCTGACAGATGTAGCGTTGGCCTCAACTCACTCTCAGAAGAGGAAGAACGGTTTCACTTCGGCATGTGGGCTATCAACAAGTCACCCCTCATAATGGGTGCCGCTCTAGACCCGTCACGCTTGAAGAACACCTCAAAGGAAATCATGCTGAACAAAGAAATTATTGCCATCAATCAGGATGCACTTGCAAAACAAGCGCAGTTGGTTCGTCGCGATACTGAAGGCGAGTGGGATATCTGGCTGGGCGAGCTCTCGGGATCAAAACAGGTCCTGGGAGTCGCAAACTGGAGAAACAACTCCCAAACGGTTAGCGTTGACCTGTCGTCCCTCGGCATTGCTTCAGCTACTGCACGCGATGTCTGGGCTGCGAAAGACGCCGGTGCTGTTTCTGGCTCACAGACGCTGAATTTGGCGGGTCACGAACTGAGGATATGGGTGCTGTCCGACGTTGTTGCTACTGCTCCACCCGAGTCAGGGAAGTACTACTCTGCCGCCAATGCTTCACATTATGGATCAGCGCAAGTAGTGACATGCGCGGCTGGAGCATGTCTGCCCACTGGCGTCAAAGTCGGCAACATCCTCAACGCTAACTCAAGCGCAACTTTCGCCAATGTCAGTGCTGAATCCGCGGGTAAGAAACTCTTGAACGTTGACTTCATCAACTACGACTATGCCTTCACTACTTCCTGGGGTCTCGGTGACAATATACGGAACATGACGGTCGCAGTGAACGGCAACCAGGCGAAGAGGTGGGCTTTCCCTCTTTCTGGTGGAGATTGGCAGGAAAGCCTAGGGCTTCATATTGAGGTCGACGGCTTCGTAAAAGGAACTGGTAACACGGTCGAGTTTAGAGGGTTTGGAAACGGCCCTGCACCGGATCTTGTTGGCTTCACGATCATTGAGTAGAGGATAGATCCTGGGCGATTTCGTACGATACATAGTTATAATATAAAGCACTGAAGCAGAGGTGTATGCTATCAAAGTCATATTGGTGACATGTTTACTTGATACGTACAATTCCTGCTCTGCTCGAGATTTGCATGATTTTCTCTGCAGTGAGCAGTCGGAAGGTAAGCCATCTTAGAAATGGCCCGCTTCAGACAACCCCGCATGTGTTACGAGTTGCAGCTGCCACTACAGGTCAACATCCGGTCACCAACTTCGCACGCCCAACTTCCCTCTGGCTCCATCGGCAGGCAGAGCCAGAATGGATGCAGTATCGCATATTTCCGTGCCGCTCACAAAAGGTTGGTTGTTCAAGCGAGGCGACCGCTCGTCTACTAATACCTATCTGCCTGCCCATGACGCGCCGACAGAAGTCCATCGTGACCTTATCAAAAACCACCAGCTTACAGATCCGTTCAACGACTTCAACGAGCTTTCAGCACACTGGGTTGGCGATGAGACATGGACATACTCTACCAGTTTCGATGCTACTGCAGATTACGCCCGGTCGAATACGGTCACGAAGCTGCGATTTGAGGGTTTAGATACATTTGCCTCTGTATATTTGAACGGCAAAGTGATCTTGGAGTCAGACAACATGTTCATAGAGCACCAGGTCAATGTTTCGGGTATGTTGAAGAGTGAGGGAAACATACTAGAGATTGTATTTGAGTCTGCACGAAAGAAGGGGTTGGAGCTAGTGGCACAACATAAAGAGCATCGCTTCATTGTTCACCAAACGGAAATCTCGCGCGGCCCCGTTCGTAAAGCGCAGTACCATTGGGGCTGGGATTGGGGCCCTATCCTGATGACTTGCGGCCTGTGGAAGCCTGTATCGATTGAAACATGGACTTGCCGAATCTCAACACCAGGGGTGCAATACGAGATCTCAGACATGCTGGAATCGGCGGAGCTCAAGGCTACCGTGCAGTGGGAGGGTCCACTAGCGGCTCTTGTATTTGCAGTTCTGCAAAAAGACTCAGACGAGATTGTCGCAGATGCCGTTATCAGTGTCAACACCGAGTCACGCTTCGGAATCGCAGAAGCTACGATCAAAATGGATAACATCCAGCTTTGGTGGCCTAGAGGATACGGGAATCAGGCTTTGTACACCATCAAAGTAGAAGCCTACGCAGAACTGAGCACACCGGCCGGCTCTCCACTACAATCTATATCGCAACAATTTGGATTTCGTCGTGTGGAACTGGTTAAAGAACTAGATGATTTCGGAGAATCCTTTCATTTCCGTATCAACAGTGTCGACATCTTCTCTGGTGGCTCATGCTGGGTGCCAGCTGAATCGTTCCTCACACGTCTTACTCCCGAGGACTATCGCGCGTGGGTCAAGCTCGCTGCTGAAGGCAACCAGAACATGCTACGTATATGGGGCGGTGGCGTCTATGAATCCGATGCGCTGTACGAGGCAGCCGACGAGCTTGGTGTGCTGATTTGGCAAGATTTCATGTTTGCCTGTGCAAACTATCCAGCTTATCCAGACTACCTCAGGAGTGTGGAAACTGAAGCCCGACAGAATGTACAGAGATTGAGAAACCACCCTTGCATAGTAATTTGGGCCGGCAACAACGAGGACTATCAGATAGTCGAAAGATATGAATTAGACTACAATCTCGATGAAGACAAGCCGGAATCGTGGTTGAAGACGAACTTTCCCGCACGATACATATACGAAAGCCTCCTACCAAATCTTATCAGAGAGGAGTGCCCCAACGTACCCTACCACCCCAGCTCACCCTTTGGCAACGGTAAGTCTACTGTGCTCAAGGTTGACCCGACAATCGGCGATGTGCACCAATGGAATATGTGGCACGGCACCATGGAGCCCTACCAACGTCTCCCAGATATGGGCGGCCGGTTCGTGTCCGAGTTTGGCATGGAAGCCTATCCGCACGTGGCTTCACTCCAAGAATGCATTACCAAGGAAGAAAACCGGTACCCCGGCTCCATGGCCATGGACTTTCGTAACAAAGCAATCGGCCACGAACGCCGTCTCATCAGCTATGTTGCCGAGAACTTCCGGATACGGTACGATCTCGAGGGCTTCACACATCTCACACAGGTCATGCAGGCAGATGCCATGTCATGGGCGTACAAATCCTGGCGCCGCGATTGGGGCACCGCGAACAAACGCAAGTGTGGCGGCGTTTTGGTGTGGCAGTTGAATGACTGCTGGCCTACCATGTCGTGGGCTGTGGTCGACTACTACCGCGTACCAAAACCAGCATACTATGCTATGAAACGCAGTATGCAACCGATTACTGTTGCGGTACAACGAAAGTACAAAAGTTGGACTATGCGACCGGCCGACGAGCTATGGCAGCGTGACACGGGGCACGTAGATATGCAGCAGCTATGGCAGGATGTCAAGTTCGATGTTTGGTGTGCCAATAGTACCTTGGCAGAGGTACATGGTACCGTCGGCATCAGCTACATATCCATAAAGACTGGGCAGGAGATGGGTAAACGAGAACGCGTGGGTATACTACTTGCACGAAACGCAACGACTGAATTCCTCAACGACCATGTCGAGAAAGCCAAGAACCCACTATTATCGAATGAGCGTTTTAACGTTGCAGAAGCTGATCCGTTCATCATACATGTGACGCTATACATCGAGGGACAATGCGTCGCTAGCGATACGTCGTGGCCGGAACCTATCAAGTATCTCTCCTTTGTGGATCGAGGAGTCAATGTGCAATATTCAAACGACAACACGGTAGCGCTTGTATCGGCTGCAAAGCCGGTCAAGGGGTTTGTGTTTGGAGAGAAGAAGGGGGTACGCTTGAGTGACAACGGCTTCGATGTCCTGCCGGGGTCAACGGAGACTGTGCGGGTAGAGGGCTGTATGGCGAGTGAGTTGAAATGGAGTTATATTGGCATTTGATGGGCATACAGGCAATCCGATACAGGGGATGGTAGATAAGAACCACATCTACCGCTGTTTGAATTTGAATCCTGGTTTCAACTTACACAATAACTTCTCGTGTCTCCACCAATGACATGCAAGTAGTACATGTTCGTAGCTTTATCCTCATCGTGATAACTGTCGTCTTTTTCACGCGCCAAGCTTTCGGATCGAAAACTGTATACTGGGAAAGTCCTGCGTGTTATACACGAACCCTCTATGATTTAACTGGAGAAGGATTGGTAAGGAAGCGGCCCATGAATAGGGAGATGTAGTTCTAGACATACATACGTTCATCAGGTATGAACGGTAGGATATTCATGAGAACGTGTGCAAAACTTTTACCCAAATGATTGGCCCAAGATAAACTTAGCTTCTGAAGAGCATCAGACCCGCCTCTGCAGCATCCACACCACCCTCCTGTTCACTCTCAACATCGTCATGTTCCCCGAGACCTAATCGCTGGCCGAATAAACTACTAAACAATTCGTCTCTCTGCCTGTCTCCCCACTGACCTCGCTCTTCTGGAGCCATGAAGTTTTGTATCTTTTCTTGAACCGTGTAGCGCAGCCTTCTCCCTTTGCTAGCCTTGGTATCGACAACCTTCTTCGTCTTGGCGTCACGGGCCACCTGCCATGGCGCTTGTACGACAAACTCGGCAGTTCCGTTGGCGTTGAGGTCGGCCGAACGCTGCTCGAGAAGCTCCTTCAACATGAGACCATAGAAGTCCGCATCATCATAGATGGCAGGGTCGGGTTGTGCGGCTTTGTTTGACGACTGGAGGGGCGCGCAAGAGCGCGGTGTTTGCGTGCGAGTGATGAGATGCGAGGAGGTGAGCTGAGAGTCGAGGACTTCGGTAAGCGTCTGCTGCGCTGAAGCATTGAGGCGGGCCTTGTTGTTGGTCACAGTCGTTGCTTTTGTCTTGTTGGACCAGCGTTCCAATACAGCTTTACGGTGGGGTAGTGCAGTCTTCTCAGTCGCTTGGAGGCTAGACCAGATCTCAGACGAGGGAGTTGCGGAGTCGAATAGCGTGCGCTTCCGCTTTTGACCTGTTCGCGATTCCTCCAGAGATAGCCGAAGGTTGGTCAGATTGTTCAGAAGTGTCAGAGCTGCTGCTTCTGCCGCCTCCACGGGCGCGTCCTGTGCACTTTCATTCTTGAATTGCTCTGCGGCCATGGAGTTTGTGCTGATTAGACCCTTTTGTAGTCTTATACGCGAGTTCAGCAACGTGTCAAACGTCTTGCGCTGGGTCTTGACAGCCTCTCCCTTTGCGACGTCAGACTGCGCGCCGGCAGCGATTGTCGAGGTGAAAGTCTTGCTCGCAGCCATCAAGTCGCGTATGGTGGATGCGTTCGGCTTGGCCTCGTCGTCCGAATCGTTGGCGTCGGAGCCGTTAAGCTGATTATCGTCTTCATCATCGCTTGCACTTTCAGCACCGCTTCCATCATATTTGTCTTCGTCGTCGCCCATTTCCTCGTCAGAATTTCTGCTGGAGCCTTCCTCGTCACTCTCGTCCTCTTCCTCGATATCGGCCCCGTTAATGCCATCACCTTCACCATCGTCATCATCACTAGCGTCGCTGTCCTCGTCGTCGAAGCCTCTGGCGAATGGATCGTCGCTGTCGCTATCCTCGAGCGCGCTCCGGTTTACCGTGCGCCCAGCGTATTCGGGGCCAAGTGCCACCTCGACCGGCTTCCTCAGCTTGCTCTTCCCAACAGCTGTGTAGTGCTCTCGCCCAGCATTGTCCTCTTCGACTTCGGAAAGGTCGTCATCGGACCGCTCATCTTCGCTGGAGCTTGGCGCAGGGTCGAGGAGGGACTCGGGGTCGAAATCTGCTATATGCTTAGTAGATTGTCATCGCGTCAAGTTTCCCAATACGCACCTCTTATCTTGGACTTTGGCATGGCGAAATGCGTGCTATGTCGTGCTGATGTTGCTTACAGAGACAGCCGAAGAGAAAGTTCACTCGAAGCCCCACTAAAAAGTTGAAATCGGCCTTTCATTTCGCCGATGCAGCCACTTCCGCATCCAAGTCCGCAATTCCCGTCTCCGCAATGCATATGGCCCGTACCTTAGGTAAACATGTTGAAACCACGATATTTCTCAACACTGCGCTGTCTGCAGCATGAGAACCCTCTTGTACGTTGGGTGGTGAAAATCCAGACACTTCATTGGCTGACCTCCACCCCCCAGGGACTTCCACGCTCCGGCGCACCTCCGCAGATGCCTCGGATGCAGCGAGGATTGCCGCAAAAGAGAACCATTCAAGATGTGAAGAAAGTAGTTGCAGTCTCATCTGCAAAGGGCGGTGTTGGAAAGAGTACGGTTGCCGGTATGCCTTGTAGAGACTGAAAGCACGGACAGCTTCGGGACGCTGAGCCCAACCGCAGTCAATCTCGCATTGAGCTTTGCACGCCACGGCTATAGAGCCGGCATCCTTGACACTGACATCTTCGGTCCGTCGATACCGACCTTGCTAAATCTATCGGGCGAACCTCGACTCTCAGCCAGTTAGTCTGCATTAGGGTTTGTAGCGCGAATAGTCTCTAACTTCATCCATCAGACAACCAACTACTACCACTCTCAAATTATGGTCTCAAATCTATGTCCATGGGTTATCTAATTCCAGAGTCGTCGCCGGTGGCATGGCGTGGCCTAATGGTAATGAAAGCTCTGCAACAGCTGCTTCACGAGGTCGAATGGGGCGGCTTGGACATTCTAGTTCTAGACTTGCCACCAGGAACTGGCGACGTGCAACTCACAATCACACAACAACTGATACTCGATGGAGCCATCATTGTGTCAACGCCCCAGGACCTATCACTCAAAGACGCTGTAAAAGGTGTCGAGTTGTTCAGGAAAGTCGACGTCAAGTTGTTGGGTCTGGTGTGTAACATGGCCGGATTCAAATGCCCTGGATGTAATCAAGTGCATGAAGTGTTTGGAAGCATGGACAAGATTAGGGCCATGTGCGGAAAATATGACTTGAGCATGTTAGGCGAGATACCGCTGCACACGAGCATCAGTGACAATGCGGATCATGGGAAACCGAGTGTTGTGGCAGAGCCAGACGGTGATCGCGCATTGACTTTTGGAAAGATTGCGCACGAAGTGGGTGAAATGATTGGACTGGTGAAGCAGTTTCAAGGCTAGTAGGTATCCTGAGCAAAGATCGACAATGGTCAGCATAGAAAATGCCAATTGTTGGAGCCAACACTTCCACGGACGAGATATCACGGAAGTACGTGGAGGCTACCGAAAGCTGATGTTGGTCGTAGCACATGATCCCCACTCGCCATTTGTTCCTCGACTTAGACTAGTGAATGCATAGCGACAACATTAAGCGGCGAAGTTAAACAGTGTCGCAAGTAGAGGACCTATTATGGATACGATCCAATATTTCTTTCTGTACCAGAGCTCGATTTGTATTAGCGAGCTCTGGCTCCTAGACGAACCAGAGCTCTATGAGCGTAGATCTCTAACCAACGATATATCTCCCATTTATTCCTAAGCTCGTTGTTCGCAACAAATAGCGATCCCCACAATTACAGGCCATCCTAATTGGGCAATAGGGGTCACCCTCCAATAAAGCATAGTCGCCAGCTACGGGAACATTACCCGACCAATTCGACTGATGCTTGGTAACCTCGGCTACTATGGCTTCTTTCTTTGTGGTATTGACATCCGACCCCGCAGTCGCCCCCGCCATGTAAATAGTGTGGGTTACGTTGTCTACGATGGCTAGGATGACTAGGATGGACGTTCGAGTACCATTCGTCCGGCGAGGCTATCAATCTGCTCTTTCAAGATGAAGGAGAAGAGAGCCAGGTGCAGTTTTGGAAAACTCTGAAGCCTATTTTACGCCTGGTACATGTCTGATTCTGCTTGGTCCTCGGAAATCAATCTTGGTTATGTTCGAGCTACGTCGTCCTACCAAAGCCACTGTTCAACGTAGGCAGGGCAAATATCGGGACGATCACTATCCTGCTCGCACCCACGACCTTGTACTTCCGCGGCACATCCGTACATTGTTCATCTTCGGGCTTATTTTCGGCCTTTAAGCTAGCTACTTGATGAGCAAATACGTATATAGATACGTAACTGCTTCCACTCAGCTCCACCTACTGCTTGTATCAAGAACTATCAAATATGGCACCAGATCTCAACGCACTAGAAAGTAGCCAGAAGTGGGACTACTCTACACCCGGTTCAAACGGCTACGATATTCCGAACATTGTGTACAATGTCAGTGAGCATTCCCCCCACCAAAGGCAGTCATACTGAGGATGCGACCAGGACTCTTCCACGCGAAAGGTGAAGGTCTTGACCGTTGGAGCCGGCTTGTCTGGCATCCAGGTTGCATACCAGATCCAGAAGCACACTGAGAATGTAGAGCTCGTCATATACGAAAAGAACGAGAGCGTCGGGGGTACCTGGCTAGAAAATAGATATCCAGGTATGCTTACCCCACTTGCACAGTAGACAGCGCATTAAACTAATTGGCGTTAGGTTGCGCATGCGACATCCCGTCCCACGCGTACACACTGAACTTTGCGCTGAATCCGGACTGGCCGCGCTTCTTCTCTCAAGCAGAAGACATCCGGCAGTACCTGGAGAAAGTCTGCGAGGTATTCGACTTACGCAAATACATGACCTTCAATACGGAGGCCGTTCGGGCTGAATGGCAAGACGATATTGGCAAATGGAGAGTGACGCTTCGTCAGAAGACCGCATCTGGTGAAGAAAGAGAGTTTGTGGAAGAATGCGACGTTTTCCTCTATGCTTCTGGCATCTTGAACTCCTACCAATGGCCGGCTATCAAGGGTATCAACAAGTTCAAGGGCCGCATCGCTCACACTGCCAACTGGCCCAATGACTATGAAAAGGAGCAATGGAAGAACGACCGTGTGGCTGTGATTGGATCTGGTGCTTCTTCCATCCAAACAGTGCCAAACATGCAGCCATACGTCAAGCACATGGACATCTTCATCCGCACGGGTGTATGGTTTATACAATTCTCTGATACCTTTCCACAGGAAAAGGAGTACACACAAGAAGAACGAGACGAGTTTAGGAATGATCCACAGAAAATGCTCGCTCACGCCAAAGATATCGAGGACAAGGTGAATCAGATGTGGGGTGGCTTCTATGCTGGCAGCGAGACACAGAAACAGATGCAGGATATATTCAGGGCCAGAATGAAGGATTTCATCAAGGATGAGAGGTTACTGCAGGGCTTCACACCTACGTTTGATGTTGGCTGTGAGTAGGCACTCGGTGACACATACACAATTACTAATGGGTGGGCAGGTCGTCGCGTAACCCCCGGAGATCCATACATGAGAGCCATTCAGGAGCCAAACGTTGACGTGCACTTTACTGCTGCCAACGAAATTACAGAGACTGGCGTCATTGGCGCCGATGGTATTGAGCGCGAGGTCGACACGATTGTCTGCGCAACTGGGTTCGATGTAACCTACCGTCCACGCTTCCCCATCATCGGCAAGAACGGCGTTGATCTCTACGAAAAGTGGAAAGATGTACCGGAAAGCTATCTCGGCCTTGCATGTCCCGATATGCCCAACTGGCTCATGTTCCTTGGGCCGACGTGGCCTGTCGAGAATGGGTCCGTCACTGGTCCTCTTCTCAGCGTAGCAGAGTATGCAATCAAGATGATCAAGAAGATGCAACGCGATCACATCAAGTCTTGGGTCCCACGGCAGGAAATCACCGATCGCTTCAATGAGCACGCACAAGAGTTCATCAAGCATACAGTATGGAAGAGCGATTGCAGATCGTGGTACAAGAACAATGTTACAGGACGCGTCAACGCCGTGTGGCCTGGTTCATCGAACCAATACATCGAGGTGATCAAGACCCCGCGTTACGAGGACTTTGACATTGAGTACATGCATAAGAATCCGTGGGCGCATCTGGGCATGGGGTTCGCGGTTTGCAACGTCAAGTATCCTGATAGCGATCTCAGTCCGTACCTGAGTTTGGACAAGATGGATCCACAGTGGTTGAAGGCGATTGGCTACAAGGGACCACCGTTGTGAGTGCTTGAGGCGAAAGACGATACATTAACTCAGGATGGGGCAAATGATGTGGCTGCCTGGTAGCTACTGCTATAGGTTCATCTTAAAGCACAAGAATTCCAAGTCCTGCAATGATATGAGATTTCATCAAGTTTTCGGACGAATCGATTTCGCATCATCTATTTCCAATGCACTCGCCTAGACACTCCTTGAGGGGCGTAAGCCGGGTACCAATTGCTTTGGTTCCAAGTCTGACATCGCCGCTGTCAGACATGAACAACATGATGACACAGAAAAAAGACTCAAGCTTCAACTATTGCCGGTAGTGCTGAGGGTGGAAGGATGGAAGTCAGACGCTCAGGGAAGGTGGGGAGAAATACGCTAGATCGCTTTTGAGCTGACGCTATCTCGACCAATAAAAGACCAGTTCATCGTATCTATCTACGCGCCCGCATGTACCTAGCACTTCCAAGATTCCATCGTCTAGAGATTTCACGAAAACATCAATAGGGATATATGAAAAAGAACATCTGACAGAAGAAAAAATGACTACTGTATCGCCACCCCAGCACCATGCTCACGCCAGCTCCAGTCAGCGTGTTAAACCCCGGATCATCATTCATGGCGGCGCAGGCAACATAACACGGACTACAATCCCCCGTGAACAATACAACATGTATCGAACGTCCCTTCTCGGAATCCTCGACAAGGCAGCCAAAAAGCTCGCTGATGGTGAAGCAACAGCGCTAGATGTAGCTACGTACGCTGTCAGTCTGCTCGAAGACGACGCTTTGTACAACTCTGGAAAAGGAGCCGTCTTCACACGACAAGGAAAGAATGAACTCGAATGCAGCATCATGGTCTCGAATGGATACAGAAAGCGTGGCATAGGCTGTATGATGCTTTCGCGTGTGAAGAACCCCATCAAGCTCGCGCGCGAGTTCCTTGTACAGGGCGAGAAAGCAGATGGTGGCGGTGCAGGAGACCACTGTCAGTATAGTGGAGACTTTGCCGAAGGGCTTGCGGAGAAGTGGGGGCTGGAGATTGTAGATCCAAGCTACTTCTTCACGCAAAAGAGATGGGACGAGCACCAGCGAGGGTTAGCAGAGGAAGAGAGCCGGGAAGGGGCAGGAATGGCTTCGAACAAGACGACTCAGTGGGAAAGGGATAACTTCATCCCGATGGGCACTTGTGGTGCGGTAGTTGTGGATAGGTTTGGTACAGTATGCACGGCTACGTCTACGGGGGGTCTGACAAACAAGGTCCCCGGCCGCATTGGGGATACACCAACCATCGGCGCGGGATTCTGGGCTGAGGAATGGTACAGCAAAAGTTCAGAGGAGCGCCAGATGCTGTACCAGCCGGGTGTATCCGTCGGTTCCCCGCTAGATAAATTCTCAAGAGGCGATGTGCGAGGCCTAGTTGGTGATTGTTTGCCAGTGTTCAACTCGCGTGGCCCATCAACATTCACGCACTCGTTGGTTGCAAGCTGCGAGAAGCCAATAAACGTCCGCCACGCCGTGGGGCTGTCCGGAACGGGCAATGGTGACACATTTTTGCGCATGAGTGCAGCTCGCACTACTGCAGCCAGATCACGCTTCTCGCTATCCTCGCTATCTGAAGCCACGACGTGGATGGCTGGACCCGAAGGAGAGCTGCAACAGTCGGCTGGAGACCGATGGGACAGGGTCCATGAGGGCGTTGGAGGCATCATTGGCATTGAGGTTGTTGGAACAAAAGTAGAGGTTGTGCAAGATTACAATGGCGGGGGCATGTTTAGGGCATGGGTCGAGGAAGACGGTAGCCATAAATGTTTGGTCTTTCGGGAAGATGATTGGGAGAGTGGTCCGAAAAGCTGGAACGAAATGTAAAACGAAGCACTAGCTCATGTACATATTTTGTCAATGTTGGGAGCGCGAGAAGAAGCCTGGGTACGGCTGTTGGTGAAGTATGGACCCCTAGCGTATGTGTGGACGACTTCTGGTGTTGTGTAGTCTTTTTCATCGCTATTAGGTGGATTTTAGAGTATATGCTTGTACTGTCGTAAAGGATGACGTATATACCCCAGGGCTTCTAGGCCGTCTTTCTACGATGATGTGAACCGGATTTGCACGCCTTGACGCTGTCATGGTGAATTGGTCATCTACTACATGTTAGTCAGATTAGGCGTCAAAGGTCAGTCGAGCCTAGATAAATGAGTGCGGAGGAACCAAGCACATCAACGAGGCAACCGTGATGAAGGCCGGGCACGTAGCTATAATGTCGCAGACGGCGATGACCGACTCATGCCACAAGTGGCATACCCTCGGTATGGGAGAGTCGGGGCGTGAAGGCTCGGCGCTCCGTGGGCGCGTCTTGGGAATCCATGGGTACAGCCACCTTGATGACATGATCCCCGCAGTCAGCAGTTCCGCAGCCTTAAGCAACGCAAGGCGCCCTCTCTTTCCCCCAACCCATTTCTACTGTACCTACTCCCGTACTTGGTTAATACAAATTCCACAGCTGCGTCAAAATGGGGTTCAGTCTCAATAATCCGCTGCCGTCATCCATGGCCAGTAAGTGCCCTCCACCTGTTGGTGTGATTGCTTTTGTTGTTGTTCTTCGGAGGCCCGACCGGTGACGTCGCTAACAGCTCCCGGCAGGCGAATGTCGCAAGACAGGAAAGATTCTTGCATCCTTTGTAGACCCGAAGCAGTCGTTTGGGCCGGATAAAATTATTCCACCCAACATTCTGGCCAATGCAAAGGTAAGCCGATTTCCGCGCATCCGGCGATTCCCCTCGCGAAATGGGCAGCAAGAGCGAGCCCAAGACAAGATACGATACTGATGCGCCTTGTTCCACAGGGCCTCGCGATCCTCACAGTCTTCAAGGCTGGCTTCCTCGGTACAGCGCGATTCGGATCCGGTGTCGTTGTCGCTCGTCTCGCCGACGGATCGTGGTCGGCGCCCACGGCGATTGGGACCATCGGTGGCGGCTTCGGCGGACAGATTGGGTTTGAGCTCACGGACTTTGTTTTTATTCTGAACGATGCATCGGCCGTACGAACATTCGCACAGGCAGGCTCTTTGACGCTGGGCGGCAACGTGTCAATCGCTGCCGGTCCCGTCGGTCGCAATGCCGAAGCCGCCGGCGCAGCGAGCTTAAAGGGTGTCGCTGGTATTTTCAGCTACAGCAAGACCAAGGGCCTGTTCGCCGGTGTCAGTTTGGAGGGCAGTGGCATCATCGAGCGACGAGACGCCAACGAGAAGCTGTACGGCCGCCGATGGACCGCGCGCGAGATCCTCAGCGGCCAGGTTCCCCCGCCGCCTGCCGCCCAACCGCTTCTACAGGTGCTCAACTCGAGAGTCTTTGCTGGTGTGGGCGGCGCGGCAAACGTGACAAACGATGCCATGTACAACGACATCCCCGTCTACGACGACACGCATGACAACGTAGTATGGCAGGGCCGCCGTGGCTCTGCCATGGGCGAGGGTGTACGGCGAGACCGTACTGGCTCCATGGGACAGCAGGATGACTACGAGTACAGAGACCGGCCCGCCCACTCATCGACGTGGGCCGACGACGTTTACGACCGACAGCCGTCGTCAGCACCAGGCGGCCTCAACCGCTCCTTCTCCACACGCGCAAACCCCAATGAGACGTTTGACCGCATGGATACCAGGGCCCGCTCCTCGACCTTTGGCGACGACTACTCATACAGTGATCGTAAACCCGGACGACCCACAGCGCCGAAGCCCGTGTTTGGACAGACAACTGGGCAGAAGAAGGCAGCGCTACAGTCAGATCAGGCTATTGCCAAGTTCACATTCGATGCAGACCAGCCGGGCGATCTGGGCTTTAAGAAGGGCGAGATCATCACCATTTTGAAGAAGACCGACAACGAGACCGACTGGTGGACAGGCAGGATAGGCAATAGGGAAGGCATCTTCCCCAGGTACGTTCCACAATCCGTACTCGCTAGCCGCGACACACGCTGACCGTCGCAGCAACTACGTCGAAACGGTGTAGAAACATCCCTTCTTATGCTGCATCGCACCTGTAACCATATCCATTTTGCTCTGGAGTTGCTCCTGCTGGCTTCTGAGAAGAGAGCATCTCACATGCATTCACGGGCGTTTCCGTCTGCACGCTTTGTCGATTTTTGCTTACGTTCCCGGTTCCCTAGTTTCACTTTCAAATACCTACCACGCGCGAGAGAATATATCCTGTATTTTTGTGTTGCGTTGGCCGATTAAGATTGTGTGTATTTTCCAAGAACTAACGTGTAGCTCAAACGTCATTGGAGCGTGTACTGTTGTCGCGTTGACGATCGGCTGCGTGTCGTATGTACGTAGCTCCGATGATCTCCGCCGTGTCCAAATGCATCGTCGCGTGCAGTTACCCCTCCCGTTCGCCTCGCTGCATCATCAGCACGGCACGTGTCTTAAGTGGAGCCGGTTTTCCTGAAATGCTCTGTCCAAACTCGAGCTATGCCAATCGGGAAGGTAGGTGGTAGCCAGCCCGGCAAGGTGAAAGCTACCCCACCGAGCCGTTGGAGTAACTTTGAAGCTATCAAACACCCCATTACTGTCCACGTCATGTTGGAGACGTATCCATCTTAACTATCTCCCAAGCCCCTCTTTTGATAGCTCCCCGCACCTATTCTTTGCTTACCATTCACATCACCCCGTCTCTTCTAACAATCTTGACTTCCAAAGACTACATTATGGCAACATCATCATGGCAGGAAACCGCGAGTCAGAAGCGCGAAGCCATCTTCGCCGCTATACCAGCAGAGTGGAGACTTGAAAAGCTGCCGTCAGTTGAAGAGCAAGTTGACGTAACTGAATATGTGAAGCAATACTTTGACAAGGAGGAACTGGACATTACCGAAAGCAGCGCAGATGTGATTGCAAAGAAGGTTGCAGACGGACAGTGGACAGCTTTGGAGGTCACAAAGGCATTCTGCCACAGGGCGGCGGTGGGACATCAACTGGTATGTATCCACTGTCGATGCTTGATGGCCCGATCCTAACCCAAAAGCTACACTGTCTGCATGAAATCTTCTTTGACGCAGCCATCGAAGATGCCAAGGCCCTTGATGCATACTACGCTCAACACAAGAAAACCATTGGACCTCTTCACGGCGTCCCCGTTTCCCTCAAGGACCAGTTTCACGTCAAGGGTGTTGAGACCTCAATGGGCTACGTTGGCTGGATCGGGACTTTTGAAGGAAAGAAAGGGACTGGGAAGGAAAAGGTGGTTGAAAGCGAGATGGTCAAGATGTTGCGAAACGCGGGTGCGGTGTTGTATTGCAAGACGAGCGTGCCGCATACGCTGATGAGCGGCGAGACGGTGAATAACATCATCGGTTATACGCTCAACCCCAAGAACAGGCATCTGACTGCGGGAGGAAGTTCGGGTGGTGAGGGTGCTCTGATTGGGATTAGAGGATGTAGGCATTCCCACTTTTCGACAGCTAATCTTGCACATGACATTACTGTGGGCATGACTGACAACATGAAGCACCTGTAGGATTGGGCACAGACATTGGCGGATCGATCCGGATTCCAGCTGCATTCAACGGCCTCTTTGGTCTCCGTCCATCGACAGGACGTCTTCCTTACGAAGGCATGGCTAATTCCATGGATGGCCAAAATAGTGTTCTCTCCGTCGTCGGACCTCTTGCAACCAATGTAGCTTCTCTCCGCCTCATTACCCAAGCCCTACTCGAGCAAAGCCCATGGTTCTACGACCCACTCGTTCACGAGATTCCCTGGCGGGCCGATCATGAAGCGGAGATTAAAGCAACCAAGAAGCTATGCTTTGGCGTGCTGCGAACAGACGGTGTCGTGAATCCCACACCACCAGTCGCACGCGCAATCGACCAAGTCGTCAAAGCCGTGCGCGATGCCGGCCACGAAGTCATCGACTGGAACCCACCATCGCACCGCACATTGGTCGACACGGCCATGGACTCGTGGATCTTTGACGGCGGCAAGGACGTGCACTCCGCCTTTGCACTCTCGGGCGAGCCCATGTCCCCCCAAGTCGCCTTCTACGGCTCCCTGAAGAAGGAGTTTTCCGGCAGCGAAATCGCCGCAGTAAACGTCGAGCTGCGACGACTAAAGAAGGAGTACATGGACTACTGGAATAGCACTAGTTCCAAGACCGGAACCGGCAGGCCAGTCGACGCATTCATTAGTCCGCTCGCGCCCTTTCCGGCTGCAAGGCGAGAAAAGTACAGGTACTATGGATACTCGTTGTATGTCAACGTGCTAGACTACACGAGCGTTGTTGTGCCGGTTACGAATGTCGACAAGGATGTGGATCACAAGGTGGATGCGGGATATCAGGCCATTGATGAACAGGATCAAAAACACCAGGATGACTGTAAGTGCATGACCGGTCGCAAACGAAGGCGAATAAGGAGAAGAAGAAGAAGAAGATAGAGGGCAACTGCTAACTGTGTGCTTTCTCCCCCCAGACGACCCTAGTATCTACCATGGAGCGCATGTGAGTGTTCAGCTTGTGGGGCGGCGACTTCAAGAGGAGAAGATGCTGGCTATTGCGGAACATGTTGGTGGTCTTCTTGGTAAGTAGTAGTATCAATAGAATGAATAATATTGCTACATCCAAGCACACTATAACATGGTCCATTTTTTACATCCTTCAAAAAGAAAATCTTGGTATTAGAAGAAGAAGAACAAAGCAGGATACGTTAACCTTTGACCATCTATTCTGAGAAGAGAAAGAGAAAAAAAAATAGGATGCTCTACCTTTCTCTCACTCTCTCTCTCTCGCTCTCTCTGAAAGAAAAGCACTAAATCGGAGGCCTAACCTCACCCTCCCTGTAGTCCTCGGCAATCTTCTTCGCACCGGGACTCGGGTTCGGATAGCTCGTCCGCCTCTTCGCGCGGACGTAAAAGTTCATTGGCCGAATGAGCTGAAACTCTGGATCATACGTCACGGCCTCCTCGCCCTCCTTTGAAAACTCATATCTATACACCAGCTCCGGCAACAGCACCTTGACCTCGCCCAGGGCAAAGTTGAAGCCGATGCAGCTGCGCGGGCCCGTGGCAAAAGGCATGTATGCATTCTTGGGCCGGTTTGAAACTTCGTCCGTGCCCCAGCGGTCCGGGTCGAAGCGGTCGGGATTCGACCAGATTCGTGGGTTGTTGTGGATGGCGTGCAGGGCGCAGATGACGACGGAGCCGGCCGGCAGCTTGTAGCCGCCTGGTAGGATGCAGTCTACTTTTGCGGTGCGGCCGGGTTGGAAGGAAGGGTTGTGCAGCCGTTGGGTTTCCTTGACGAATTTGTCGAGGAAGGTGAGGCCGTCGGAGAGTTCCGGTGTCCATTTTGTGTTTTCGTTTACGCCGGCGTCGACGAGCTCTTGGATGAGGCGGTCTTGGTTGCCGGGGTAGACGCAGAGACTGGGACTGTTAGTTTGTTGAGCTCTCTTTTTTTTTCTTGTGCTTGTTTTTGGTGTAGAGAAAAGTTGGTGGTGCTTACGCGTATAGTAGCCATGAGAGGAGTGAGGATGTGGTGGTGAAGCCAGCTCCGGAGATGGGCAGCATGTTTGGGATCTAGACTGTGTTAGAAATGCTTGCATGTGACGATGCTTTCTGATAGCTACTTACAACGAGTTCACGAGGTAGCTTGTTGCCCTTGTCATCCGTGGCTCGCTTGAGATAGTCGACTACACAGCTGGCTCCCAGAGCCGCCGTTTGCAGAGGTAAATCATCTTCGCTGTCTCCTTTTGGTGCTTGGTCGATGGCTATCGTTGGAATCCAATGGTTAGCGTGGTCCAGGAAGGAGATGTGATGACTACTCACCATCGTTGAGAATAGTCCACAGTCTGTACCTAATCTTATCCAAGTCATATGCAGCTGTGAAAGGGATAGCACTAAGTTTTGCGTACCAAGCACCACGTGACGCAACCTTCTTGTTCAACGAAAGTGACTGGGCAATCAACACCACCAGCTCGTTCAGAGGTGAATCTGGATTGTCAAAGTGATGGGCATCGTAACCAAGCGCAAACTTGAAGACGGTCTGAGATGCGAGCTTGAGCATGTACTGGTACACGTTCCAGGCCTCGTCCTGCTCGTCAAGCTGGTCGAAAACCTTGAAGGAATCTTTGACCGACGCTTCCATGAGGGGAGTGTAGTGTCTGATGGCCTTTGGTGCCATTGAAGGCGGGATGAACTTGTGTGCTTGTCTCCATGCCTCTGTATCAGTGTCGCAGATGAAGAGTGCTCTGTTGTCCTTGATACCGGCCAATGGGTGGTCTGGCGTGATTTGTTTGCTGAAAAAGGCAGTTTCTTGGAACGCTACCGTTGCAATGGCGGGGTCGTTTGTCAAGTAGTTCTGCCTGCCCATTGTCTCGTATTTGATAAGAGACCCATACTTTTGAAACAGGCGAGCATGGTTGCCCTAGGCGATGTCAGTGAGGTTCTAAAGTCGTGTTGAGTTACTGACAAGATGATCGGGGAAGACCTCGTAGTAACTTCCTACAAACGGAAGCCCTTCTGGGCCAGCAGGATCCCTGATTCCTTGTCCGTCGACTGTTACGCCGATTTCTTCATCGCAGTCCAGGACCGCATCCAAGTCCGGCAGATCCTGTCCGGTGGAATCTTGCAGGCCAATGCCTGGGAGAATGTCAGGTGACCTGTGTAACAGACGATGGCATCGGGGAATTCTGCTCACCAGTCGATTGGATAATGTTGTACTGTTCAGCTACAGCAACTTGCAGCGCCTCAAAGTCATGGTATTGGTCGATATGGATGTCTTGACGATAGATGGTCTTGTCTTGCCCAACGAGGTAGAAGCCTTTGATGGTCATGGTGCAAAATAAGAGTAAAAAGGGTGTAAACTCTAGAAGCTCGACTGAATTGCAGAAAAGCCGCAAAAGAAGCAGAGCAGTTTACGTATATGCTCATTGAGCCCCTTCGTGCAGACCCATCCGATCAGCCCTGCACTCTGAATCGTAGAGATGACGCATCTCCACTAGGTTCATCGTACGAACCGGCCGGACGGTGGAGTACCAGAAAACTGGACATTGTGGCAGGTCGTGCGAGCAGCCCGGCCGAGCATTCAACAAGTTTTTATGATGCTACCGCTGTGCAGACCACGCAAATCGACGCAAGCCCAATCATCTGTGGATGCTTGATTGGTTTAAGCGTCCATGAGCCTCGGCATGTGGGACCGGCGCCAGCCACTACCGGCGGCGATCTACGTAGTGGCAGTCATAGCGCTGTCATTGTCATTTCCGGACGACAGAAATTTGAACTTCATGTCCGAAGCCTAGGTCGTGCGTTACGTAGTGGATCAAGATGGATACTGCACGTTTGCTGCACCAAGTCATGGCGAAGGCGGACTGGCCCCGACCAATATCTGTCTCATTGTCGCAACCACCTCTGCAGCAACTGAACGCACCAGACTCGACATAGTCATCCCACACAATGGCCGACGGCGTATACACCCTTCAAGAGGTTGCAAAGCATACCAGCAGGACCGATCTCTGGGTTACCCTGTGGAACCATGTCTACAACGTAACAGACTACCAGGAAGACCATCCCGGTGGCAAAGAGTTTCTGCTCGAAAACGCTGGCACCGACGCGACAACGGCATACGAGGACATTGGCCATTCGACAGACGCGAGGGAAATCCTCGAAAACTTTCGCATTGGCCGCATCGCAGACGAAGACTGGACCGACCATGAAGCAGCAAAGATGCCAGAAATCAAGCCGAGCAGGGTTCACGTCGTCAACAATCTTCCGCTACCAAAACCGCATCGCATTCAGCTATCCGCCATAGGTTTCGGTTTGGCATCTGTAGTGGTATCAATTGTCCTTGGTCGAAACGTCTCCCCGCTTCTGCATCGATTCCAAGGTGGCGGCTTCTGGAAGGGATTCGCTGTCTCTTCGCTTGCCAGTATGGTGCTGGCTGGCTACGCTAGTCTTTGGGCGACCAAAAGCTTTGATGTCGCCCACAAGGATTTCCAATCTTATCCAGCACACATCAAAGCGAAATCAACATCTTCGAAACCGTCAAGAAAAAAGGACATCAACGTTGGCGTACTGAACGCCCGCATCTACCAGCCGTTTCCACTTATCGAGAAGTACAACGTCTCACACGACACTATCCGTTTCGTGTTTGGTCTTCCTAGCGAGAACTCCGTGCTTGGCCTCCCAACCGGTCAACACATTGCCATCAGGCATGAAGTCGACGGCAAGCAGCTCGCCCGTTCGTACACGCCAACATCCAGCAACAAGGACCGAGGCCGCTTGGAGTTGACCGTCAAGATTTACCCGACCGGAAAGCTGACGCCCTGGCTGAGCAAGCTGAACATTGGTGACAAGGTCGAGATCCGAGGGCCAAAGGGCGAGATGAAGTACCACAAGAACCTAGTCAAGGAGATGGGAATGATTGCAGGCGGCACCGGTATCACACCAATGTTCCAGCTTATCCGACGCATCTGCGAAGACCCGAGAGACGACACCAAGGCTACGCTGTTGTACGCCAACAAGACCGAGGGCGACATTCTGTTAAAAGAAGAGCTTGACGCATTTGCCGCCAACCACGACCAGTTCAAGGTGCACTATGTTCTCAGCAATCCCTCCAAGAACTGGAAGGGCGAGACAGGTCGTATTAGTAAGCAGATGATTGAGGACCATCTTCCAGCACCAGCTGGTATGGACACCAAGGTGCTTGTTTGCGGACCGGATTCAATGATGGATTCTATGGTAGCAGCTTTACAAGATCGCGGCTTCAAGCCACCAGGTACGTTGCCGATGAAGCTATAAGATTGTGTGCTAACTTTGGTCGTCAGGCAAAATTTCAAAGCCCCAAGATGAGATCTTCACTTTCCAATGATTTTTTTGTATTTCGGGACATATGGCCATTTCTTGTCAAAGCACATGTAGCGATTTAGACGGACGCGGTAGAAGGTCAAACATGGCAAGCTGATACATAATTTACATTTAATCTGCATTACATTCCATACCATGAGTTCAAACACGATACTCGAAAAACATTTCAAACTAGCCATATACTACAGAACTGTGGAGATGTTGAAAAAAAAGAAATTGGCTTCGTTGATATGCTCGGCTCGCAAATGGTAATCTACGATACGTCGTGCGACTGCTCGGCCGATGCTATGCATAGGCCAACACGCAACCTGCTTGGGTATGATTACAGATTACACGCTTCATACAAGCACAGTTCGCGGGCAAAAAAAACCCGAACCGTACGAATGACGTCGTGTTTTTCAGTCGGCACCGTGTGGATCTTGTTGACAGTGACGTAATGATTTGAGTAATACTACTCAAGGCTAGGGATATACATAGTCTATCTGGACAGCGCTCCCTGGCCTCCTAAACTCGAAAACGACCAAGTCTCCACCACAGTTTATCTAGAGTAAATCAGCCACAATGTCTCTGTGCGCAAGGAGACTACCTGGGACCGTCCGGAAAATCTCGGCCAACAACCCGCCTGTTCGCCATGCCTCTTCGAAATGTGCACGAGCGCCGGTTGTTGCAAGTAGACTGAACACGCTATCGACCTCTAACAGCACGACGTCGCGGTCTCCGAGCGTTTTCACAGCTCGGTTACCTATGGCTTCAACAACTCAGATCCGGTCCGCATCCGGCAGTGCTCAACCACAATGGACTGCTCCAGATACCTCCTCCAGACCCGTCGCCGTCCTAGGCGGAGGCGTGCTCGGCCGTCGAATAGCTTGCTCATGGGTAGCTGCCGGGTACAAGGTCATTCTCTGCGACATCAACGAAGAGCAGAGGAATGCCGCCACACATTACATTGAGCATCACGTTGATGAATACGCGAAACTCAGTGGTAATCAAGCGGGTGGAAACGAAAGATTTACCACAGTCAGTGACATTAAAGCGGCGGTCGAACATGCATGGCTAGTGGTAGAGGCACTACCTGAGAAGCTGCCACTTAAGATCGACATCATGGCACAGCTAGATCAACAGGCTCCAAAAGACTGCATTCTGGCTTCCAATTCATCCTCGTACAAGTCGCGCTTCATGCTCGATAAGGTGGATGTGGGCAGTCGGCACCGTGTCTGTAATATGCATTACTATATGCCGCCAGGCAACAACGTCGTGGAGCTCATGACTTGCGGAGAAACGCATGCAGATATCCTACCTTTTCTTCAGAGCAGGCTGCAGAACGCGGGTATGCAACCAGCTGTTGCGCGCAAGGAGTCGACTGGGTTCATCTTTAACAGGCTCTGGGCGGCCATCAAGCGAGAGAGTCTACTCATCATGGCGGAGGGTGTCTCGGAACCAGCAGAGATTGACAAGCTGTTCCTGACCATGTTCAAGAACAACCCGCAGGGTCCTTGCGGAATGATGGATGCAGTAGGTTTGGACACGGTCGCGTTCATTGAGAGCAACTATGTCCAGGAGCGGGGTATTGACCCCACGGCGAGAGACTGGGTGCAAAAGAACTTTGTAGAAAAGGGAAAGTTGGGCGCAAAGTCTGGGAAAGGTGGACTCTATCCTGCAGGCGAAACCACTCCTGGTTCCAAGGGCGAAAGTGGGCATCACGCCAATCTCGCGGCACCAAGGCTGTACTTCCTCGATATTGGTATCGGCGGCAATGTCACTGACATGAAGAGTGTTGTCACGTCTGGAAAAATCATGACGGCATCGGCCGACGGGAGCAACGTACGGGAGTTGGTTGGCGGCCAAGCGATGCCTGATGGCATCGACGTGTCTATCTCCACAGGGCGAATCTTCTGGACCAACATGGGCACTTCGCCTGCCTCGAACAACGGAAGTGTAATGTCTGCGAAGCTCGACGGCACCAATGTCCAGGCCATTATCCCAGAAGGCCAGATTCACACGCCAAAACAGCTCAAGATTGACCACGAAAACAAGAAACTATACATCTGCGACCGAGAAGGCCTGCGCGTTCACCGCTGTGACTTTGACGGCGGCAACCACGAGATCATCCTCCAGACAGGCGATGTCGGTACGTCGGACGTCGAAGACCAGACAAAGTGGTGCGTCGGCATCGCTGTAGACCCACAAGCAGGCAAGTTCTACTGGAGCCAGAAAGGGCCATCCAAGGCAGGAAAGGGCCGCATCTTCCGCGCAAACATGAAGATGGCAGCCGGCGAAACAGCATCTTCGCGCTCAGACACCGAGTTGCTTTTCGACAGACTCCCGGAGCCCATTGATCTGGAATACGAGCCAGAGAGCCAGACGCTGTACTGGACGGACCGCGGCGAGTATCCTCTCGGCAATTTTACGAGACGGATAGCGCGTATTCTGGTATTGCGCTGGCGCATCTATAGTGTAATTATCATAATCAATAGACAATTGAGGTCATCACAAGGAAACCTCTCCCCCTCCAAGTTGTCGGCGTTTGGACCGGCGATAAGCAGTAGCCGACTTTCGTCGCGCGGCACGCCGATAACATCATTGCCGCGGAACCATCGGTTCTAGCTTACAAAAAAAAACCACAAAGCGCCAGTAGCTTTCTCCAGGCAAAACACCAACGACCAAGGAAAACGCGACAAGAAAAGGGTCAATTGCGGCCTCGGCAACCCCTCCAAGGCCCCCTCCCCCCGTACGCGCGACCTTTATCCTAACTATTCAATTCAATCCCCTCGAAAATCGTAGTCTCCCCTCAACCCACAATAAAACAACAAAGCCGCGATGAACACAATCTCCCCACCCCCGCAAATCAAACGTCTCTCAGGCCCCAAGCGCTTCTTCGGCGTCCTGGTAGGCATAACGGGCGGGCTAGGCGCCAATGCCCTCCTCGCCTACAGCGTATCCTCGTTTTACACGCGCAACACCAGATTCGTGCCTTACGACACCTCCTCGCCCGATCTCACCACCAAGCTCTTCCGCGCCCACAATCCGCTCGGCAACCCGCCCGGCTGCATAGACCACGCCGTCAAGGAAATCCCATATGGGAAGCTGCCGCAAAAGTACTGGATACAAGGAGGGGGTGGCAAGATCACAGTGGACCAGAAGGCGTTGACGACGGATTTCTGCCGTGGCGTGTGGAGCGGCGTGGCGTTTAGGGTGCAGCGGCGGTATCTGGAGCGCAAGTATCGCGGGTTGGAGGGGCGAAGTGCACATCTTTGGGACGTCAAGGAGTTGGCGAGGAGCGAGTATCCAATAGGCACGGGCATTGTGGATCATTTCGAGGTTGTGGAACACACGGATGACAAGGTATGTCTATGCGTATTTTTGTTTTGTTTCCCTCACTGTGAGTTTGAATCTGCGTCGGCTGACTTGCCATGTGTGCGACTTACTAGGTTGTTGTGCGGTGCGGCGATACCCCGTTTAATACCGACCATAGACCATCCGACGGCCTGTTTTCCATGGAGGTGTCCAAGGACGATGAGGCGCAGGTGGCTACGTTTCACCTAAAGTCCGTCTTTGTGAATACGACGCCTGATGGCAAGGGTGCCGAGCCGCTGCCGTGGAACTTTCAGTTTGCGCATAGGTGGTATACCAAGTTGTGGATGGAGAGTGCGACGCGGAAGTTGATCAAAGAGGCGTAGATGTGGTGTTGTATTAGCAACGACCGTTATGTAGACCATCAGACTTTTGGGTGCAAGAAAAATCCCTTAAACACCCACCCTCTCTCCCACAACTTTCCCAATCTCAAACCTTTTGCTCTGCCATCCACTTCTCCGCCTCGTCTTTATACTCTGGTCGCCACCTCGTCAACGGCGGCCGCTCATTCACAATATCGCCCACACTCCACAGCATGCGCTTCTTATCCGTCTCCTCTGTAACCTGACCATCAGGACAGATGATGTAGAATTTGCCCTCCTGCATCTTCCTATACATGTACTCTGCGACCTGCTCAGCCGACCACGCGCCCTCTGGCTTCGCCTTGTCAGATCCAGGCAAATTCCCCGACTAACGTGTTGGGAAAAAAAAGCAACCCCGTCGTTAGCAATGCTGGATCCCATGAAAGAGAAGAAGAAGAAGACGACAAAAACTTACAAGTCCAGTAAACGTCCAGCCCGGCACCAACAAATGCACCCCAACACCCGTATCCTTGAGATCAAAGCTCAAATGCTCCGTCAGCGTCTTCACAGCCGCTTTACTCGCATTATACGCCGCGTTGCCAGGCGGATTCGTAATGCCCTGTTTGCTCCCCGTGACCACAATCGCCGCCGGACTGTTGTTACCTTCCTTCTCCCTCTGGAGAAAGTGCGGAACAAAGGCATTCAACCCATTCACCACGCCGCCCAGGTTGGTGGCCAGAATCTCGTCAAAGTACGACTCGTCGCCCCATGTTCCCTTGCCGCCAATGCCGGCGTTGAGCATGAGCAAGTCGACAGAGGCCGGCCCGATGCGTTGCTTGACCGTGGCCCAGTCGGCGCGGGAACTGACGTCTGCGTGGATAAACGTCGTGTTTTTTCCTGCGAGTGTGGCTTTTGCGTGCGCGAGAGACGTCTGCGAGGCGTCGATGATGGTGACGCGCATGGAGTGGGAGAGGCAGAGTCGGGCGACGGCGAGGCCGACACCGGATGCGCCGCCGGTTATGAGCGCGTGGGCCGAGGGGCGGAATACTGACATCTTTTTTATTTATTTTTCAGGGGAGACAAAAGAGATAGATTGGGTTGAAGTGGTGGGCTACAACTAAAGACATCTTTCCCTGCTAGGTGATGTCATATGGGGTTTACGTTATCTCCGAAATGGTATCATAGCTATAGTTGTTGGCTTTCCGCATCTAACGATAGGATGTAATTCGGAGTTTGCAGGTTTGTATTCGTATTAGGATTATGGTGTGCCAAGTAAATGGGTATATACAGTCTCGCGCGCCTCTATCGTCCTCCTCTTGCCTCTTCTTATACCTTGCTACTACTAGCAGCAAGCGTTGTCAGATCTTCCTGCGCAGTTTCGAATCTCTCAACAGGCGGCCGCTCTACCTTTTCCACCACCTCCTCCTCCTTCTCTTCCTCTGCTCCATCGGCTACAGACCCCGAAGTAGGAGCAGCGGTGAAGTACCTCTCAATACCCGGTCTCTCTTCCTTCAACACTTGCTCATTCACACTCTCATGCACCATGCTTTCGGTATGTATTTCAATTTGCGGGTCGTCGACAGCGGGAGGCGTGGTGATATTGACGCTCGCAAGCGTAAGCGTACTAGCGTTTACATCTTTTCCCTCGGGACCGTCAACCTTTAGACTGAATGGATACGCAATGCCGCCTGCGGTAGGCCGCGTGGTCAATGTATCAGTAGCCGGAATGAGGGTGCTGGGTAATGCGGGGTTGTCGGACGTGATGATGGTTTGTCCGTCACGGGTCTCTGAATCTAAAGACAACGATACGGCTGAAGCGGAGCGTTCGGGGGCTAGTGCTGTTGCATCGGCGGGACCGGGTGCTGGCGAAGCAAACTTGGAAAGATCCTTGTTAGGCATTGGATCCTGAGACTCCCTAGTTTGGCCACGATCAGTTACGGCGGAGTGGCGGGAATGAGATCTAGAGCGCCTCATGCTTGTGGAGATGAGGCCCATGCCCCGGCTTCGCTTTGACTTGACATCTACTGCCCCGTCGGCGACAGGATTTTCTGGCTCGTGTACGGTTACCGACGGCTCCTCGCCGGTTTGGTCGGCCTTTTTTTCTCGTACAATCTACTAGTGTCAGCGGAACAGCAAACATAAATGAGCATGGAGTGATGTAATATACATACTGTCGCCTGGTCGTGGCTACTGCCCCAGCCGGACCACATGGACAATCCCCAACTCTTCTTCTCCTTTGTTTTCTTAGCCTTCATGCCCTTCAATCTTCTCCCAGCCAAGGCTGTTGGCGGTGGCGTCTCCCCATCAAAGCCCTCAAAGCCCTTCTGCATGTCCTTGATTCGTTGTTTCTGGATCTTAATTTTCTGTTTTGAAAACTTCCTGTTCCATTCGGCTTGCGCCTTCATCCACTTACTGACCGGACCCTGTTTCGGCACACCAATGTCCTCGGTGGGAAGATTGAGGGCAATCAGCTCCTCTTTCGCTGCCAGGGGATATATACGTCCGTGCCGATCGATGCGTTGACGAATCATGTAGTGCTCGAACGGGGGTATCGGATCACCAGCTCGACCAACGAGTGCATGCACCTTTTTCTTCTTCTTGGGGGTTGAAGGACTTGAATTGGGTAGTGGTTGGGCAGGAGATGACTTGGGGTCGTCTGAAGAGGAATGGGAGCTTGCCTTGTCCGACTCTGATGAAGTCGAACCAGTGCTCATGAAAGATATGTCATCATCGTCAAGGATATCAATCGACTTCTTTTGGGCCCGCGCGAGTGCCCAGGCGCCGAATTGGGCGATGCTGCGATACATGTGCTTCGCAGGTCGCGTGAAACTGAGCGTCGGACACACATGGCATAAGTCGTCCCAAACTTGGAGCTGGACATTAGTCGGTCTGTAGTTGGCAGCCTGAGCTTGGATGGTTTCGGCAGTCTGGTGGTTCGACGGCGGTGGTATGTATGCCAGCGGCTGGGCAGCCTTGTGGGCGACATAGATTTGCTCGTCCCTGAGTAACTCGCCACCGCCCGTCTGGATAAGCAAAGGCGGTAACCCTCCAAGTGTTGGTTGTAGAGCAGGTGATACCAAGGGATGAGTCAAGAGGTGGTTCGGAACGTACATCTGAATTTGATCCTTGATCTCGACAAGTGCATCGTCAAGTTGAACAGACAGCTGACTTTTTGGCCCGATGCTATATTTACCGTTTGGAGAGGTCCACACACCTGCGTCCTGTCCGGTAGTAGAAGGGTCGTGGACTTTATCTGTGCTAGGCTGCTGGCCTGATTGTACTGAGTAGCCTCGTACACGTTCTTCTTTGGCCTCCTCTTTTGTGGCATGTTGTTCCTGTTCGGTGCGAGTGTCACTTGCCACTGCTGGAATGTTGGAGTGCGTTTCAATGTCGAGCAGGTCGTCTGCATTGGGTGGTGCTAACACGGGATCAATAGAAGCTCAGACGTTGGCAGCGAAACAAACTCACGCCAACTCATACTTGGCTTGTGAATGAAACCATGGGATGGGATATAATCCATCTTGTCGTCGCCGCCAAGACTGGGGAAGCTGTGTGTCAGATCCACCCAAGGACTGATTAGAATGGCTCCTGCGGGTAGTGGGATGCCTTGGTCACGCATCGTCACTAGCATACTTAGAACCATACCGCCACCTGCCGAGTCGCCGGCGAGGATAATGGTTGTGGGGTCGTGCTTCTGCTCGAGTAGGTAGAGGTATGCTGCTAGGCCTACAGAGTGTCAGTGGGCCGCTTGGAGGCATCGGTGAGGTTACGTACAATCTTGTAGGCCGCATGGGAAAGGAAATTGTGGCGCCAGCCTGTATTTGGGCGCCAGCACTCTGGCCTTGAGCTTGCGGGCATGGCGCTGCATCTGATAACGGTGTTCGTCTACACTGCCAAAGAAGTAGGCCCCGCCATGCACATACAGCATGATGCGGTCTCCCTTGTGAATGGCCAATTGCTTCCTCGCCTCATAATCCTTGCGCATCTCGATCCATTCTGCCTTGAGTGTAGTCTCGTCGCGTCTCCATTGCCACCAATTGGTACCGCCAACCGCCTTGACGCCCTCGGGCCCCAATTGAGCGGTAATGTGCTGTGCTGAACGCTGCAAAAGAGTGCTGGATATTTCCACTACATTCACGTGCACCCAGCGCGGTACAGGGACCCATTGGGAGGTAAAGGCTTGCAGTTCGTCGACGGTATGGAAGGAGGCATAGTTGAGGAAGCGGCGGATGAGCTCAAGGCCTTCGTGGTATGAAATGTGCGCAGTCGGCTTTTGCGCAAGTGGGCGACGATTGAGGTAGTGCGAGAGCCATGTCTGGATCACTGTAGGCGTTACCGCAGCCCCGACCGATATCGTGTTGACGGGCATGGCGACTTTGACTGGCTTCAGGGGTTGGATTGCGGACCTATCGGAGATGGGAGCTGGACTGGCGACCGACGCGCCCGAAGCCTGCTGCAAAGAGACAAGCGTCTGCAAAGTTGCGCGCCTTGGTAACTCGCGGCGCGCCTGAACAAAGGAAAGTGTACAAACAAGGAGAAGCGTAAAGACGAGGCCTGGGAAGCTTAGGGGAAGGGGAGAAGTGGAGACGAATTCCCCGGATTTGCGCGCTTGGAAGCGCGCTTTAGCCCCACATGCTACGTCATAAGAGGCCTTGGAGGGGTTATCGCATTTCTACGACTACAGGTGTTTGATCTGACCATCTATCATCACATGTGTGCATGTAAGCCCAAGCATCCGACGAGAAGGTGGCTGGCAGGTTGTTAGTGCAGAAAACACGACAGTTTTCCTTGCCGAGGTACCTGATTGACGAGAAAAGCGTTGCTTTTCACGGCAAACGACGTTGATGGTGGAGAGGTGGTGACAATCTTCGTTCCCGTTATGATTACGCGTCTAGACAGATGGCCTCCAAGTGCTTACTAGACATGGTGCGATAGCATCTTGGCCACGGCACAGGCCTGTGACGTGTTTGACTTTTGCGTCTGCTCGTGTTGCCGCAGTTAGCCGCGGCTATCGAGCATAAGCTCTGGCGATCTAGTTGGAGCCGACATTTTGACCTTTGGAGGCGTTGGCTTTGGCACGTGATCTGGCGAAATGCCAAGGTGACGGCTTAGTGGTGGACTACGTCGAGCCGACGGTGGCCACTTAGTAATATGCCATCTGCCCTGTTCATATCACATGCCAGGACGACTGGAGACGGCACTGGGATGCCAGGCGAATGCGGGGTGAAAAGCCATGATGCGCCATGTGTTATCAGTCTCTGTCCCACGTGCCTTTGTCGGAGCATGCCACCGTTGTTCTCGTCCAGCCGGCCAAATTCCAACGCGACGGTGTTATTGTGCCGAGATGCGCTGATTGCTGCTTTGGCACGGTATCGACCAAGGAGCAGCTACAGCCAGAGCGAAATCGGCAGCGAACGCATCCAACCTCTTAGCTTGTACCCGCCTAGCGCATGATACAGTTGCAATTTGAAGAAGAAGAAAAAGCGCGCCACCAGCCGTAAGTAAGGGTGTACCTGTCTCGGCGGCCACGAGGATTTTGGTCGGCATTTTAGCACAGGCCGATGATGCGGCAAAGAAAGGTCGTGCATATTCAATGACCCAGAACAAGAAGGTATCACGCCAGCGATCGACAAGACGCTACGCTAGCAGCATGGCTGGGAGAGGGAGAGGGAGAGGGAGAAGGAGAAAAAGTCTCGTCTTGCCTTGTACGGTGCTGGCGGATGGCGCACAGAGTGGTGTCAAAGCTGAAGGCAACCCCTCGACGGCATCCAGACGGCGGTAACACGGCTACCCAAAAAAACCAAAAGGTGGAGCCATTGCCAACGCATGCACAGGCTGCAGCATGCAGGTGCGTTATCCTATTCTGGCCGGCTAGGATACGCAATCGCATCTACTGAACCCGCAACGGCTCGAGTCAGGGCACGGTGCTAGGTACTGAACCATCAAGTCTGTCGAGAACAAGGTCGAGCTTGTCGCGGGAGCCACCGGAGCCGCCCGCTGTCAAACCCTATCGCAAGCGGCTACTGCCATGGGCCGGGGCGCGGAATCTCCAGGGCTCACAAACAGCGCCCGGCTTGTGCTTTGCCAAGCCAGGTCGTCACGTCAATGTACAGTACCTGCTCACAAAACAAACCCCCATACCTGAAAGCCAGACCATGTTCTCGCGTATTCGGAGCATAATCCCTACAGATGCACGGAATTATGCACTGCTCACCCACACCCACACACTGGATGCGGCTGCGCTTCCACGTACGAGTTTTGCCTGGACCAGCCCCACGGAGCTAGTTGAGCGTTCTCACTCACTGGCTCGGCCTGGTAAGCAACGCGTGATGCATGCCCAACTGGATTATCGCCGACACTGCTAAGTGGCCGAGACTATAATCGGCCGCCTGGGGGGGCGACGACCACTTGCAGGCCTCGTCAGTATGACCCCTGCCAACTGACGACGGGAACATGTCCAGCATATCAAATACTCGACTTTCTACCGCTGCTGCAGCTTCCATCACCCCGACTGTGAGAGACAGCCACACACATACACACCCTCATCATGGCGGCAGAACAGCAATCCACCCTTCTTCAGCTGGCAAATGAGGTCCAGCAGTTGACAACCCGCATTGTCAACGACTTGAACGAGAAGAAGATAGCAGAGCCTTCGTTCGCCGTCGACTCCAGTCCCCTGCCCGAATCACCCCAGCACATTGAAATACGCCATCGCCTAAACGATGCGGCTCGTGACTTGCTCCGTCTCGTCAATGGCCCTCTGAACGATGCACGCACTTTTGTGTGTAGCCTTTACGACCTGGCTGCCTGGCAGGTAGCATGTGACTTCAACTTCTTCGAGGCCATCCCAGAACAGGGCTCGGCAACCACAAAGGAGATTGCCGAGAAAGCCGGCATGGATGAAGACCGCGTTGGTCGTTTTCTACGCATGTTGGCCACCGACCGCGTCTTTGAAGAAGTGGAAAGAGATGTCTTCAAACATACGTCCAGAAGTGCACTCTACCTCAAGGACAAGCAATGGCGAGATGCAATGAATTACCAGTAAGATGGTGGTGCCCAGTCTCGTGCAGCTCTGGTACTAAGTCTTGCACAGGCTCGATGAGTTCTTCAAAGCAGCCGCCGAGACATCCGAAAGCATCAGAGAGTCGCCTACAGTCGCTAATGGGCAGAAGAACGCGTTTGTCACAAGACATGGAAAGAGCCTTTTCGATTTCTACAAGGAAGATCCCAAGCGATCAGCTCGCTTTGCCAGTGCAATGGCCGGTGTCTCTCGACGTGAGTAGAGGCCGCTGTGAACCAAAAACATCTTACTAACTGCCAAAGTCGAGAGACACTTTGATAATCTCAAGGAGAGCTTCCCCTGGGACCAGATAAGCGGCCGGAAAGTGATTGATGTTGGAGGTGGAAGTGGCCATATGAGTGTCGCGCTTGCCAAGGTATGCTGGTCGTGGCTGTTGAACCTGCTACAAAACTGACTGAGCTTTTTTTTTCTTCTCCTTCCCACAAGACCTTCCCCAATCTGGAGTTGATTGTCCAAGACTCTTTGAGCATGCTATCATCGGCTTCCCAGAACGACTTTGCGCAACTCAATGGCCGGGTGACATTTATGCCTCACGACTTCTTCACTCCTCAGCCAGTGTCCGGCGCGGCGGCATATCTCTTGCGTTACATCACCCACAACTGGAATGACGAGGATTGCATTCGCATCTTCCGAGCACTGGTCCCTGCATTGGAGAAAAGCCCAGCGGGCACTCCAGTGCTGATCAACGACGTCGTGCTTCCAGCGCTGGGTGAGGCGTCGAGGTTCCACGACAACCGCATGCGTCAGGTCGACATTATGATGATGTTGGTATTGGGGGCCAAACAACGCACCGAGGAGCAGTTCCATCGTCTGCTCTCAGAAGCCGATCCGCGCTTCAAGGTCAGTTCTCTCTGTGTGGGCGCTAAAGCACGATTGAAAAATGCTAACGTCGACTGCAGATCCGGGCTCTTCACGAAAAGGGCAACATGTGCCTCATCGAAGCATATCTCGACACTGATGGCAAGCAAGAGGAAGATGCCGGTGTGGAAAGCACTAAACGCACGGGAACTCGTATGTGAATGAGGGAAAATGCCATGCAAGCTAGATAGCAGCCAATGGACGTTTTGCGGGCTGATGTCGGCCATCGTGATTCGTATAATGCAAGAAACCGTGCCTCTTGACTACACACCCACCGCTGCTGTTGCTGCTGCTACTGAGAGTACGGGCCCAGCCGGATGGTACAAAGAACCCAAGTCTGAGCGCGGACTGCCGCCGAATGGTACGCTGGGAACGGCGGCTATGCGTCCCGTGCCCAGGCGTGCCTGTCGCTACGCCTACCGACAAGCGAATTAGCCTGTGCGTGCTGCGCCCCCGCCCCCCTCCCTCGCAACAACAACAACGTCGCGATTCAAACCTCTGGTCGACACCCCACGTGTTCGCCGACGTTACACCGCAACCATCAGCCACAGACGACGGGCCTTGCTACGGAGAGCAGCCAAGAAGCGCTGGAGACGATATTGGCGACCGTCTCGATCGATAATGCCACTTCGCCAGGTCCATATGCGGCACAGTCACGCTTCCTTGCTACTGTACCAGCTCCACACCCACCTCGGTTCTTTACCAATTCCACGTTGCCTCCGTGCCGCCTCCTTGCAGGCTGAAGGAATACAATTCTGCACTCCCAGACCCTCCTTCTCAAACGCCATGCATTCACCGTATGCATCCTTCACCGCTGGTTTGTCTTATTCGCCCTGGGGCCGTCCCGGCCACCCCTCCCATGGCTTTACATGGCCTCTGGTATAGAGCCTTGATACATTGTTAACGCCATCCGGCTCCCCCCCCCCCCCCCCCCATGTCTTAAGAGGCTTTCTCAAGTAACAAGTTGAAAGCTGCTCGATGGAAGATTCCACGCATCACTCTAGTGTGGACCAACAACAGCCCACCACGTAATCGCAAAACTCATGGTGGTCTGAACGCATACCCTACACAAGCAACTAACAAGCCCGGAAAGAGCAACTGTGTGCATGTGCCTCAAAAAAATGGGTTTGCCCCAACCAACAAGCGTAATAGCGCCTTGGGACCATTCCCAATCTGACACTTATTTCTCAATAGGAGTGAAATCATTCGACATGGCCGAATAATTGGGCAATTTATATTTCAAATGCACGCAATCACATCCCTTCGCCTCCTGGAAGGAAGCTGATGCGATGATTCCGTCCGAAGATCCACAGTGGTCCAATGTACGAAGGATGCGCTACTAGCAAAACCCTGCCTCAGATACACAAGTTCTTTCTAGCTGGCGCATCTTTTGCAGCTAAGCGCGTCATTCGAGGCCATGCTATGCGCACGCATAGGTACGAGTTCCATGACCAATCTGGCCTCCACCGGTTGTCCGTCGTTCAAGATCGACTTGTATCATTTGGCACCGGTCACCCTGACTGAATCCTCATGCTTATTATATCCGGCATGTAGATAACTGCCTCAAAGCCCTAACTTTTCTCTTGACTTTTAAACTTCTCGTATTTTGGCCGTAGCAGGGTTTATCCTGGCACACAATCATAGCCGTCGGCAACCATGGTGTTTCCAGATGCCAAGCCAATGCCCATCGCCATCGTAGGCTTTGGCTGCCGTTTCCCCGGTGATGTCACGAATGGAGACAAACTATGGGACATGTTGATGGACAAGAGGTCGGCTCGTACCGAGGTTCCTGGGGATCGCTTCAACATTCAGGCGTTCTACAATCCCGACGGCGATCGCTATGGAACAGTAAGTTTGCGTCACTTCCCATTCGGTCCATTCCGACTAACTTGATTCAAGTGCAACAACCGAGGAGGTCACTATCTCACCGAAGATGTATCCCTCTTCGATGCGCCCTTTTTCTCCATTTCGCCGGCCGAAGCCATGGCCATGGATCCCATGCAGCGGTTACTGCTTGAGGTAACGTACGAGGCACTCGAAAACTCAGGAGCGCCGCTATCCAGGGTGTCAGGCTCCAAAACTTCCTGTTATGTTGGATGTTTCACAAAAGACTACGAGGAGATGCAACGGCGAGATGTCGAGCAGGCTCCCAAGTATCAATCCACGGGGGCATCGCAGACGATGCTTTCCAACCGCCTAAGCTACTTCTTTAACTTGAAGGGTCCAAGCATGAGCATAGACACAGCCTGTAGCAGTGGCCTTGTTGCTGTTCATCTTGCTTGCCAAAGCCTGCGAGCAGGTGAAAGCACCATGGCAATCGCTGGGGGTAGCAACCTGATCTTGAGCCCCGACATACAAGCAGAAATGAGCGACATGCACTTTCTAAGTCCAGACTCAATTTCATACGCCTTCGACGACAGAGCTAATGGCTACGCACGAGGGGAAGGCATTGGTGTAATTATACTGAAACCGCTCCATGTAGCTCTGCGCGACAACGATCCTATTCGAGCCATCATACGTGGCACAGCTGCCAGTTCCGACGGTAGGACACCGGGTATCACCATGCCTTCCAAAGACGCTCAAATCAACCTCATTCGCTCGGCCTACCATGCAGCGGGCATCGACGTAAGCGAGACTGGATACTTTGAGGCACACGGAACAGGAACGGCTGCAGGTGACCCCATAGAAAGTGGCGCAATTGGCGAGGTCTTTGCAGCAAGCCGTCCATGTCGTGCGGCTACAGTAACCGAGGAGGCCATACCCCTCTCCATCGGATCCATAAAAACAAATATTGGTCACTTGGAAGGAGCAAGCGGCATAGCTGGCATCATAAAGGCCATGCTTAGCGTCGAGAAAGGCATAATTGCACCAAGCCTTTGGTTTGAACACGGCAACCCAGCCATTGACTTTGAAGCATGGCGGATTGAGGTCCCCACGGAGCCAAAAGAATGGCCATTTGAAGGCCTGCGCCGCGCCAGCGTCAACTCATTTGGCTATGGAGGAACCAATGCCCACATTATTCTTGATGATGCACATCATTTCCTGCAGCTGTACCGCCGCCAGATTGGTCACAGTAGGAACGACTCGGGATTTGTCAGTCCTGCCATTGACTCGTATGCACTTGCCACTCCAAGACGACGAATTTTCCTACAGTCTGCCAACGACGAACGGAGTCTCAATCAGATGACCCAAGCTCTTGTGAGGCATCTGCAGGAGCGAGACATTTTCAACGAAGACCAGTTCCTAGATGACCTTGCCTACACACTCTGCGAGCGTCGCACTCACTTCTCTCATAGCGCTGCCATCGTCGCGACAGACAAGCCCGATCTCGAGACTAAATTGCAACACATAAGCCCAATTTCTCGTAACACTACCACTCCGCCCAGGATAGGTTTCATATTCACAGGCCAAGGAGCTCAATGGTGGGGCATGGGCAGGGAACTACTCCACTATCCAGCTTTCAGAACAAGCTTAAAGAGATGTGGCACTGTTATCACAAGTCTAGGGGCAGAGTGGTCGCTGATGGACGAGCTACTCAAAGACAAAGCTACGTCAAGAGTCAACGAGGCAACCTACAGTCAGCCACTTTGCACCGCACTCCAAATTGCACTTGTCGATCTACTTGCAACATGGAACATCCAGCCCCAAAGCGTCATTGGTCATTCCAGTGGGGAGATCGCTGCTGCATACGCTACTGGCGCACTGACGATCGATTCAGCCATGACCATTGCCTTCTTCCGCGGCTCCTTGTCGCCCAAGGTCAAGGGCATGGGTTACGAGGGACGCATGATGGCGGTCGGTTTGTCTGAATCTGAGGCCAATGGCGAGATTGACGATCTAGGTGATAGCTTCGGCAAAGTGGTAGTGGCTTGTGTCAACAGCCCACGAGGCGTTACACTCTCTGGCGACGCTGGTGCCATCAACAACTTGCAGAAAGTCTTGGATGCGAAAGGCATCTTCGCGCGGATACTACAAGTGGATACTGCGTACCATTCTCATCACATGCAAGCCATAGCAGAAGAGTATCTTGGTCGGCTTCAGGAGGCGCAGGTCAGGGCACGGAATACTGATGGACGTGTGACCATGTTCTCCTCTGTCACTGAGGATATCGTCGATCAAGCAACCCTTGGTGCCGAGTACTGGGTATCCAATCTCGTGGGGAGTGTCCGCTTTGCTGGAGCGCTCGAAAAGCTATGCACATCAAATCCCGGTGAGGGTATGCATAGTGCGGACATTCTGCTAGAAGTAGGTCCACATGCACTCTTCAAGTTGCCTGTGAAAGAGACGCTGGAGAGTATGGGTGGAGACAAGTCACGAATTCAGTACTTCTCTACACTTGTTCGCAATAAGCCCGCGGACAATACTGCACTCGACGCAGCAGGGTCGCTATTCGCCCATGGGCACCCAGTCGATCTACATGCGATCAACTTTCCCAGCGAGCCCAAGCAGCCCCTCTCGGTCTTGACCAACCTCCCGCAATATATCTGGAATCACACTCGTAGTTACTGGTGCGAGTCACGATTAAGTCGTGACTACCGCTTTCGTCAGTTCCCACGCACCGACATATTGGGCGCACCTGTCAGCGACTGGAACCCAATGGAGCCCAGGTTTAGGAACTTTATGCGGCTGCGCGAACAGCCATGGCTTAGAGATCACATGGTTCAGGGGGATGTACTTTTCCCAGCTTGTGGCTTTCTTTGCATGGCTATTGAGGCATGTCGACAAATGTCCGTCATCTCACCATCTACCTTTCTGCCTCCAGGTACAGATGCCATTGGCGAGTACCGACTTAGGGAGGTTAGCATTTCACGAGCGCTCGTCGTACCGGATTCCGATGAGGGCGTGGAGACGTCCTTCTCCATGCGATGCCGTTCAAACAACAGCCGTCCATACTCGGAAGCGTGGCACGAATTTACCATCTATTCTTACACTACAAACGCGGGATGGGTGGAGAATTGCCACGGTCTTCTTTCAGTATCACGCCAAACAGCTACGGACGACCAGCTTGTTGGGGAATGTCTCAGAAAATGGACGACGGCACATTCAGCCAGCGTGCAAAAGGTGGACAAGGATAGATTCTACAGCAGCGTCGATTCCATAGGCCTCAGTTATGGGCCCATGTTCCAAGGGCTCCAAAACATCAGTATCGATCCCAAGTATCCCGACCAGGCCACGGGCGTTGTTGAAGTTACCGACACAAAGCTCGGGAATCCGAAGCAATTTGAGCATGACAGACTATTACATCCGGCTACCCTGGATGCCTTCTTGCAGTTAGGATTAGCCGCGCTAGGGGGTACCGAACTTACCCGACTCAAGGGCGCCATGGTGCCGACTTTCATAGAGGAGATTTCAGTATCAGCAGGCATCGCAGCACAAATCGGCGATCGTTTAAACGTCCTAGTGAAAGCCGACAGACAGAGTGCAAGAGAGGCCACTGGCAATATCTTTGCGATAGATCCGATAACATCAAAACCAGTAGTACTTATGGATGGCTTTAAGTTCGTGGCTATCAATACCATGAATGAGTCTAGCGCACTGCAGGTATCGCCAAAGCATTGTTACAAGCCATTGTGGGAGCCTGACGTTGAACTCATCAATCGTAAGCACTTGAATCGCCAACTACAAACAGCGCCGCAACCAGACGACCGACCCAAGACTGTACGGGAACTAGAGCTACTCTCATATTACTTCATCGACAAAGCCCTCGGGCAAGTAACTGAAGTCGAAGTGCCTGGTATGTTACCACACCATCAGAAGTTTTACCAGAACTTGTGCGAGCTACGGGAAGCTGTGTTGAACAAGACACATCCTCAGCAAACCGAAGAGTGGCAGCAGCTTCACGTGCCAGCAGTTGCATCTAAGCTTGAGGCCATGGTGGAGTACTACCGCAATCATGCGACAGCTTATGATGGCAAGCTACTTGTACGAATTGGTGAAGCTCTCCCAGCTGTGTTTAGGCAAGAGGTAGAGCCTCTCGCATTGATGACACACGAGAACTTGCTTGAGGACTACTATACGACTGCCGTCGGCATGCCCAACACGTATGCACAAATTTCCCGATATACATCGCTGCTCTCCCACAAATACCCCAACCTCGACTATCTCGAGATCGGTGCTGGTACCGGCGGAGCAACAGTTCCTACATTCAAGGGTCTAGGTGGCAGCGAAGAATCGCAAAACTACCCTCGTTTAAGGTCATATACCTACACCGATATCTCGTCCTACTTCTTCCAGCGCGCTGCAGAGAAGTTTGAACAGTTTTCTGAATTCATGAAGTTCAAGAAGCTAGATGTTGAACATGATCCCGAGATGCAGGACTTCAAGCCTGCATCGTACGATGTTATAGTTGCGGCCAACGTGCTTCATGCAACCTCGGATATGCAGCGCACCATGACACATGCTCGGAAGCTTCTCCGGCCAGGTGGAAGGCTCATACTCTTGGAAATGACGAACCGCCTTCTTGCTGCTTCAGTCATCTTCGGCACTCTTCCAGGATGGTGGAACGCATCTGAAGAATGGCGCACTGGTGGCCCTCTGCTAACCGAAACCCAATGGGAAGATGTGCTTCAATCCACAGGCTTTAGCGCTCTTCAAGCCAGTAGTCCAGACGTCCTTGATCCGCTCGAAGAAGGCACCAGGCTCATGATTGTTACTGCTGTTGAAGCGAAGCCTGTCGTGTCAAATGGTTTGATAACACCACCCGAGCGTCCTCGCTTTATCATCCTATGCCCGGACTCATGCATTAGAATGACTAGGATGGATATGCCATTAGCCCTCAAGACGAGACTGGAAAGGGCTGGTCTCCAAACGCAGCTCATGTCACTCTCCAAGGTTGACTACCAAAACCTCGATCGGACAATTTGTATCAGCTTTGTTGAGCTCGAAGAATCCCTTCTCGCCAATCCTACGCAGGCTGATATGAAGAGGCTTCAGAAGATTGCCGAGACTTCGTCGGGCCTGATTTGGGTTACCCGAGGTGCTGCATCATCTGATGTTGACTTTCCTGAGCTTGCTGTTTTCCAAGGTCTGGCGCGGACTCTACGGGCTGAGAATGAAGGCTTCTCCTGCATTACTGTTGACCTAGATGCCAAGGAGAAACTACCCGCACACGAGGTTGCCGAATTACTCTTCAACATCCACGAGAAGCAACTTGTACCCGGTCGTAGCTTTGGGCTCGCAGATAGCGAGTTTGTCGAGCAAGGCGGCGTGCTTCACGTCAAGCGCGCCCTAGTAGCCGAGAAGTTGAACGAATTTCTGGTGGCCCGCACTGATCCCGAAAAGCTGCAACCGCAACTGGAACCTGTGTTGCAAAGTTGCCCGTTGAAGCTTAGCTTCGTTCGTGCTAGCGGAACAGGCTCGTTTGTTTTTGATCAAGACTTGGACAGTTCCCGGTCTTTGCAAGCCGATGCCATTGAGATTGAAGTCCGAGCTACCAGTCTCAATCTCCAGCATGTTAGAATCTTGAATGGCGAAGATCCGGCCAGTAAGCCTGCCCAGGGATGTGCAGGCATCGTCATGAAGACTGGCAGCCGTGTCAGCCACCTTACGGTAGGCGATCATGTCATGGCCTGGTGTCCAGAATCTTTCGCCACACAGGTGCGCCTTCCAGCAGCATTTGCACACAAGATTGCCGATCACGTTGCATTCGATGTTGCAGCAACCTTACCAATGGCTTATACAACCGCACAATATGCACTCTGCCATGTCGCGCGTTTGGAGACCAACGAGACTGTCTTCATTCACGAAGCTGCGGATGCTGTGGGTCAAGCTGGTATCCAGATTGCCTCAAACATGGGCGCCAAGATCTTCGCGACTGTGCGATCAGAAGAAGAGAGGAAACTTCTTATTGGGACCTACAATGTTGACAGTGCTTGCATCTTCTCCAGTCACGATCTCAAGTTTGTCGCAGGTCTTCGTAGAGCAACAAGGGGTCGGGGAGTGGACGTTGTTTTGAACACCATGGCTGGCGAGGCACTGCAGGCGACTTTCAGCTGCGTTGCACCACTTGGGAGACTAGTCGATCTCAATACCCAGACAACGCAGCGATTGGAGATGGCGCCATTCGAGCGCAGCGTCTCCTTCGTGTCTGTGGACATTGCGCTTCTTTACAAGAAGAAGCCCAAGGTCGCTGCGAAGGTGTTCCAGGAAGCAATGAACATTGCAATGGCAAGACAGACCATTCAGCTTCAGACAATAAAGGTTATGCCTTGGTCTAGGTTGAAGGAAGCTGCACAAATAGTGCAGGACGAAAGCCACAGCAGCCAGGTGGTGATGGTTCCAAAGGCTGATGATAAAGTCCTGGTAAGCCATCCATCACTATGTACTTGTTTTCGGGGCACGACTAACAACACTGTAGGTTGCCAAGAAGATACCACCAAGCATCTCCCTCGATCCATCAGCATCGTACCTCCTCGCCGGTGGTCTCGGTGGTCTCGGCCGAAGCATCGCCCACTGGCTCGTAAAGCATGGCGCGAAGAACCTAATCTTTATCTCGCGCTCTGGCGCCGCCTCTACTTCCGCTCACACTTTCCTCGACTCCCTTGAATCATCCCGTATCCGCACAGCTGTTCTAAAATGTGACATTTCCGACTCCTTCGAAGTCTCTGACCAGCTGTCAAACACGCTCAAGACCTTTCCCCCCATCAAAGGTATAATCCAAGGCGCAATGACGCTCAACGACTCCCTCTTTACTACCATGACATCCGAGCAATGGACATCTACCATCCTCCCCAAAGTCTACGGCTCCAAGAACCTGCACGACATAACGCTATCCCAGCCCCTAGACTTCTTCATCTTACTCTCCTCGCTCCACTCCTTCATCGGCAACCCGGGCCAAGCAAACTACGCTGCAGGCTGCGCATACCAAGTTGCCCTAGCCCAATACCGCAACCGTGCCGGTCTACCTGCCACCGCCATCGACTTGGGTATCGTGAGCGACGTCGGCTACGTAGTCGAGAAGAAAGATGCCGGGAAGAAGATCCAAGTCCAGAAATTCACGCATATCAAAGAAGGCGAGATGCTGGCGTTGATTGAACTCGGTATCCGAGAGCCTATGCTAGGCCATCTTGTCACAGGCCTGGATTCCAATCTCGACAGCAGCGAATTTGACGCAACAGCAACTGAAAACATACCCTTTTTCGCTCGCGACCCAGTCCTCAGCCATCTCCATTATCTACGACCGCATCTCAAACGCCAGAAGACGGCGGAGCAGACGACAAGTGACAGTGGCGGTAATGTCGCTCCCACGCTTTCACTAGCAGCGCAACTTTCCTCTTCATCATCAGCAGCAGCAGCAGCAGCAGACCCCAACACACTCAAATCCCTCGTCCTTGCTGCCCTGTTGAAGAAACTCTCCCGCTCGCTTATGATGGAGCCGTCTGAAATCGATGCAGGCCGTTCTCTTGCTGCTTACGGTGCTGATTCGCTGGTCGCTGTTGAGCTGAAGAATTGGGTGTTGCGTGAGACAAGGACTCAGGTTAGTGTGTTTGATATTATGCAGAGCAATAGTGTAAACGCTTTGGTGGAAAAGATTGTGGGCAAGTTATTGGTCGAAGAGTAAGAAGTGCTTGTGTGTGTGTGTGTGTGTGTATGTGTGTGTATGTGTAGGAAGGGGGGAGGGGGAGTTGATTACATGTATCAATTTTCTTTCTCTCTTTTTTTCTTCTCTTATTCTTCTTTACAATACTCACAGCGTAGGAAATTATTTTTTTCTTCTTCTATCGTCTAGTATTCTTTTTTCTTCTTTCCCCCCAGTCTTGTCTGATTAATGGAGAAAGTTCCCTCTTATTTTTTTTCGTCTTCTTTTTGTAGTGCTTCATGGTTGAAGTTTTGGTTCTTTTTTTCTTGTTTACTTTTAGTATCATTGATCGGAATATACATTATTAAATGATGAATAAATCAAAACATGTGATGCAGTTCCATCTTTCTTCTTGTTCTTCTTCTCCTTACCTCGCCATCCCAACTAGGAACAGGAAATGAAAAAAAAGAAAGAGAGATTTTCATCTCATATCTTGGATAATCCCCTTATCCAGTGTAACACTTGTAATAAAATCCACTGTACGACATAGAGAAAAGGGGAGAGACAGAATAGAGCTATGATCGGAACTGGCAAATAGGGGAGGAGTAGACATTAGATAGATATGAATACCTAGAGAAAGATAGCAAGTTGCAGTTGCTCCCTACAGAGGAGGATTTATTTGTACCGAGTTCTTATAGACGTTTGTATAAAAAATAGTAACCTTAACATTAGAAGAGAATATGGATTTTTTTTTAAAAAAAACCAGATTCTAGGGGTATCATATCTATGCTCAAGTACACAAGCGCCTAATCAGAATGCAGAGAAGGAGAAGAAAAAAAAAGGAGGCCTCTAGTGCAAGAAGTGCGCGAGTGTGCAAGTATACAAGCGTGCAAGCGCGTAAAAATCCAACAAGGAATCATTGTTTGGAAACGTTAGTTGTAATCCAAGTCATCGGGGCTGAGACATCATGGCCCAGAAGACTTGCCGGCCGAGAAAGTCATGGCATCGACCCGACATGTCCCGGCTTAATCCGAATCGTATCCCACCAATGCCGCCATCAAAGCGGGTTTCTTGTTCGCAATTCCATCTTCTGTGTTGGTAGCAGATGCGGAGGGTGGCACCACTGAAGCTTCGACTTCTATCGGAACCTCTCTCTTCCTCTTGAGTATACCCAGATTAACTCGTGAGCTAGGACCGCCATCTTTCAGCAAAAAGGGATCGATTGCTGCTTTTGTATTGCTAACAAGTGTTCTTTGTAAGCCCTGGCGGCTCTTCTCTGCTGCAGCCTCAGCTTTCAACTTCTTTGTCTTTGCAACTGGCTCCAGCGCTTGTGTGGTCGTAGTGGGCGTCTCCGCAAACAGCGGTTTCCAAGACAGAGCTTCAAGCCCTCGGTCGCCAGCTGTGTTTTTCCTAAACTCAATCAAGGCAGCGCGCGTCCGGTCGGCGTCCGTTTCGTCGGCAATATCAAGTCCCAGGCTGAATTTGTCCTGCATCCCTTCCTTGTGCCTCTCCTCCTTCTTCCACACCTTCCGCTTGGCGCGGAAGTCGCTGCGAAGCCGTGCGTTGACATCGTATGGATCCCTCCAGACTTCGCTCTTGTCGTACAACTCCTCTACGCGTTCCTTGTTCTTCCGGCCATTGCCCTTGTCGTCCAACTTTCCTTCCAGGTTCGCGAATGCATCCTCCCTCCGCTTTTCCCTCTCCTCCTCGGTCAGGAACTTTAACTCTCCATCCGCCTCGTCTCCTCTGTCGCCTGGCCCATAGTCCCGCCGCCGCGCACCCTCGATTACAGTGTATTCACTCTTTTGCGGATCTGTCCTGATCTCCCACCAACCCCCACAAGCACTGTGCTTCATGCGAAAGCTCCATATCGGGGTACTGTAGTAGTTGCCAACCTTCTTCTTCTCGGCGTTGAAGCGCACGCCCTGGCCAATGATGGCGGGAGGTGTGCAATGGTCGCACCATACGGCGAAGGGTAACTCGAAGCGCACGGTAAGGATGCCTTGGGAGACTTTGTTCGCGCGCTTGCCGAGCGGGTGTGAGGAGTTGTTGAAGCTGGGGGGGTTGGAGGCGTCAGGCGGATAGTACCGCCCCATGTTAAAGCCCTGCATTGCGTGAAGTAGTCGTAGGATGGGGAGCGCGACGTGCGCTGTGATGCGGGACTTGGTGCGCAGATTGACCAGCAGAGCGTTGATGCCGCCCAAGTTGGCCGCGGAGGTGGATGACGTAAGCACGAGGTTGCGCTTCTTCACCAAAAACGCCACTTTTCTTCACTTCAAAGCGTCATCGTGGGGCAAACCCGTGTGATGCCATGACAAGATAAAAGGCTACCATCTACCTAGTCTTAGGGCCCCTGTTAAGCCGACGTTATGCCTTTGAACCTTGCCCGAGACGGCAAGTTGATTAAGGTTACCATTGATTGCAGCACTAAAAGGCTTGTCCGTCTTCACGCTTTATGAGTCTAGCGGAAGGGGCGAATGACCCATCAGCATCAACTGCCGACATATCTCCCAATCTGGTACGCCGTATACAAATGCTATACAACGCAGGTTAAAGAATAAAAGCAATCAGATTGTTTTAGATGATATGTCTACGCTTTCCTTGCGTCCGTAACGCCATCAACCCCCATGCGGCGTGGTATCAAACCTCAAAGCACTGTTGGTACCTGTAGTCTGCATCTTTCCCTCAACCCTACTCATGCATCCCCTCTTTTTTCAAACCCTAAGCCTCGTCTGTGATAAGCTTGGTGATCTTTCCAATGGCAATCGTCTGGCCCTGGTCGCGGAGGGTGAACCGTCCCAGTTGCGGGTAGTCTTCGAAGCGCTCCACACAGATGCTTCCGGCTGTACCAGTGATTTGCAATCGTGCAATGATGCTCATGCCCTTTGTCGCAAATCCAGGTGCCTTCTTAGATCGTCGTCCTGTGCCCTTTTCCAGCTTGTGCAGTAGTGCTGTAATGGTAACTTCTTCTTGTGCAGCATGGACGTGAAGCACGCAATTGAAACCGGCAGTGAGGATGGACTTGATGTCAAGAAGTACAACTTGTGCCTCGAATTGGGAGACGCAGTGAACCGGTCGCTTCGGTGAGCAGAGCACGTATCCCTAAGAGAGATCAAGTCAGTAGACGTCTCGCATGCAGATGGCGATAGAGATGAACTTACTGGCAGAATATCTTCTTCTTCGACACCGCGGATGCGCACACGAATCTGGTCGCCGCACATCGCGCCAGGGATTTCTTCTTCCTGTTCGCCGTACAAAGCGGAAATGTGGATTGTTTGTCGGTTGGGCATCATGAGGTACCTTGGCAGAGTTAGCATGCTCCACACATATTTCTCCTAAAAATAGGCCTACTTTTGTTCTTTTTTGATGATACCAGATTCAATCTTGCCTTCAATCATGGTACCCATGTCTTTGTACTTGGCAGCGATAGGCATCATGAAAGGAGCATTGAGCTTTCGCTCAAGCGCTTGCATGTTGTCTAGATACTCAAGCAGAGATGGGCCACCGTACCATGGTGCGAGTTCCTGTGGGGTGTCAAGTCAGCATTTCATTGACGTATAATTCATTATCCATCTCACCTTGGGGACACGGTCCTTGATACCGGTGAACGTTTGAGCGCTGACCGGCATCATGCTGATGTCGGTCTTTGGGTTGTATCCGAGACCCTTCAAGAATGCTACCACCTTGGTTGTGCACTCCTTGAAACGGTCTTCGGACCATTCGACAGTGGGGTCGTCCATTTTGTTTACAACGATGAGAATCTTGTTAACACCCTGTGTCTTGGCCAACATGGCGTGCTCTCGTGTCTGGCCACCCTTCTCGAAACCAGTCTCGTACTCTCCCTTTCGTCCGGAAATGACAAGGATACCGACATCTGCCTGCGAAGCACCACTGATCATGTTGGGCACATAGGTCTTGTGGCCTGGGGCATCCAGAATGGAGTACCTTCGCTTCTCTGTCTCGAAGAAGCCTCGACCAACTTCAATAGTCTTACCTTGCTGTCGCTCCTCCTTGTTAAGATCAAGGGCCCATGAAATGTACCAGGTTTCGCGACCAGCATCCTTGGCCTCCTTCTTGTACTTGTCGAGCGTTCGCTCGTCGACCATGCCAGTCGAGATGAGAATACTACCACCGAGAGTGGACTTTCCAGCATCAACGTGACCCAGAAAGATAATGTTGACATGCTCCTTGCCGTAGATTTCGGCAAGAGTAGCCTCGTCGACGACTTCGGCCATCTCGTTCTCGACGTCCTGTGTCTTGGCGGCCGCCTTCTCAGCGGCCTTCTCCTTGGGCGTTGGGCTGTTACGGCCCGATGAGGGTGTTGGTGAGGTCCTTCCAGAGCCAGCAGATGCCGGGGTGGGCTCCCCTGTCTTTTCAATGGCCTTTGCAGCAGTGACCTTGGATCCGGCATCCACTGTGCCCTTTTCCTTGTCCGCCTTTTCTTTGGCTGCCGAAGGGGCTGCCGGTGTGCCCAAGCTCAGGACTTTGGTGCCACCTGCCTTCTCGACCTTTGGTGTGGTCGTGTCTCCACCGATGGAGAGTACTTTTGCCTTGGGCGCGCTGTCGCCACCGATTGACAAAACCTTCGCTTTGGGTGCCTCTTTCTTGGCCTCAGCAGCTGGGGCAGCTTCTGCGCTCCCAGAGGCTGTCATGTCGGAATCGCCTCGCTTTGCTATCCGTACAGGCGCCTGGCCTTGTTGCTGCTGCTGTTGCTGCTGAAAGTTCTGTTGGCCTTGGTACTGCTGTCCATAGTTGGGGTAGCCCTGCTGTTGGCCGCCATATTGCTGTCCGTATTGTGGATAGCCCTGTTGCTGCTGATAGTATTGGCCCTGGCCGCCATACTGGTTGTATCCTCCGTACTGCTGCTGTTGCTGCTGCTGGCCGTACTGGTTATAGCCCTGGTAGCCACCGTACGCCTGGCCTGGAACAAAAGCACTTGCGCCGGGCGTAAAAGACTGAGCTCCTGGTGTAAAAGTGGGCGTCTGGTTCAAATTCATGCCCTGCGCTTGCTGCGAGAGTCTCTCCTCCTCTTGTTCCCAGCTGTCAGCCATGACGGGCGCCTTGTCCGTAGAAAGGGTGTCGAGGAGGCGTATTTGCGACGAGGGCGGGGGTCGGGGTGAACGTTCGGAAAACTGTCGCACGTGTCGACAGTTTACAACGTCAGCCGTGTCTCTTTGGAGGCGGCGAGGGAGCGACTTGTTGGTCTATATACGTCAACGTCAGTCGTCGTCGAAAAGTGATTTTGCGCCGTGTTGGTTGATGCCCAGGCAAGGTTTTGGCGGGGTCGCTTTTCGGCCGCTGAGTGGGTGGGGCTGACTCAACGCCCGTCGCCCTCGCTGCCTAACATTGGCCCGCGCTTCCTCCAGTGAAGGCAAGCAAGCAAGCAAACACACGCCACCATCAAAGAACCCTGCGACTTTCAGCACATACACATAATCCTCTTTTCTGTTCTCGCTATAGAGATCACTGGTTGCTTTTCCTGGCAGCCTATCCATTCGACCTCATGCTTTATTTCTCCATTCAACCCCACCACCCAGCTCACCTACACCCTCAAGGCTGAGTTCACAGCCATACTTCAACATGGATGTACTTCTGCAAAAGGTATGACTATACTATGACTCCCAAAATATTACGGACCATTTCCAAGCCACACTTGTCGTTGATTCTCGCATAAGCTGACAATATGATAGGTCACGCAGCAGGCGATGAGCTATGCCATTCGAAGTGGTATAGCAATCACAAGCCACTATGCGCTCAAGCAATGCGGCCGACTGATGAAGACTGTGGATGGTCAGGAGAAGCAAGAAATTGCTAGACTACAACTGAAACTTGACTCCAAAATCAAGATCATCTCTCCAGCCATCGACATGATTGAGCTGATTGCTGCGCGTGGGAATACGACACTTGAGTCTGCCGTTACCCTGACCAAGTCGCTCCGCTGGGAAATCCAGACGCTTGGTAGTCGCGTGGAGAAGGCCGTAGCAGAAGAGCAGCTCGCTAGGAGAGGCAGTTCCAAAGCAAAGTCACGAGATCAGAACCGGGTCGAGCTGAAGATCATCATCGAAGAGATGAAGAGGCTTTTGGAGCGTATTGAAGACTCTGTACCGTTTATCACTCTGGCTATCAACACCTCGGGGGTCAATCTTTCGACTACGCTCCCGCCTACCGTATCACCATCGAGGCTTCTGCAGGCCAGTACCTTTTTGACTTCCGGAGACATGCAATACTGTGCGTCAAAGCCCCGGGCCCAGCAAATCGGGCCAACCTTCACCCTTTCCATGTACATGTTGTTTGCCGGTCATGCAAATCGGCCACATGAAGAAGATCTGCGAGAGACAACATGGAAGGAGGTCATGCACAAAGCACGCGTTACACTATTGAGAGTGCCATTAGACAACGTCTACGACTACCCTACATCATTTGGACAGGACAGTCGACGCGCCGATGAAGCCAACCACCGCCACATTCCATCTGACAACATGTTGCAAGAATTTGCCTACCAGCTTCTGATTGTGGAAGATCTAGACGACGGCCGTATGCACGAGTTTGAAGACGGTGAACCCCAACCGGGCCCGTATGATGGTATTGAACAAGCTGGCGTGCGCGAGATTGTACCAATTCATGAAGTATCCAAGATCTTCTATGCTGATACAGGCAAAATCCTCAACATCGGTGCTGATGGCGAGAGCAATAATCCTATCTTATTACTGAAGCGAGACGTGAATGCAGCACCTCCACGCCGCATGATGGAACGAGACGTAGAAGCGACTGGTTATGAGTCGGACGATTCGCATACTATCGGGGAAGACGATGTAGATCCTGAGCAAACTGAACTGGAAGAACAATTACGACGCGAATCGACACCAAATCCCGAGCAATCTGCACCAGAGGAGCGAGAACCAGAAGCAGAGCAGCACACGTACCCGTGGCGTCTCCCTCCGACTCTTGATCTGGAATGGATGGCTTTCGAGGTTTATACCGAAGATCCAACTACTGATTCTGAGCTTGACGAAACGGAGGACCTTGAAGATGACACTGCGTCTCCCTCAGCAGCTGAAGCCAACACGCAGCAAAACCCTGCCTTCCTCAGTCGCTTCTCCAATCTTAATCTCCGCCCAAGCACACCCACTGTCTCTTCACCGCAATCCACGCCCACCAACCAAATCATCCCGTCCCCCGAAAAGTCTTCGGCATCAGTAACCCAACACACCCATCAAGCCTCGACCAACCTCCCCCCGATAAGAAGCTCACTCTCTCTCCTCGAAATGCTCATCCGCCTGACGGCACTCCAACAATTCCAGCAATCCAGCCACCTTGCCATCTCGGACGAATTCCTAAACTTCTTCCTCTCAGATAGCAGCACCGTCGGCGCAGGCGGCGACGCTGAACTTCGTAGGCGAGTGCGCCGCGAGGCGCGTATGCGTGTGGGCTTTGATCCGTACGACGAGAGTCCCATCAAGCGCCGCGGAGAAGAGTATCTCGAGCACGAACTCCATGATACTGGTGGCGGCGCGGGAGATGGCTACGAACCTAGTTCCCCTGCCGAACGTTCCTCCTCCTACGATTACGACGGCTACCCGGTTGGCCGGCCGTTGTCGAGCCCTTATGCACGGTCGTCGGGAGACGCTACGCCTACATACGCCAGTTCAACGCCACGTTCGGGATCACGATCAAGGCCCTCGGCTGGCGGAACTTATGCTGCAGGAAATGTGTCTTCGCCGAGTCCGTTGCTCCGACGCGCAACTACACAGCCTGCGGGCCAATTGAGAAGTCTAAAACAGCCTAACTTTCCGCTTCCGTCTAGAGTCCCATTGTATACGGCGGCTTCGCCTCGGTTGGGGAGCCAGTCGGGCTCTGGGGCTGCGACGTCGTTTAGCGGGAGCGTGACGCCTGATACGCCGCCTAGTACTGTGGAGAGGTGAGATATCACGGGATGAGAATGACAGCGTATATGGTGATGGTAAGAGATGTACATGTATGTATTTTCAATGAGCGAATATCTATGTATGGTATGGCATGGCACTTTCAAGCGGCATTTGTTAGTTTAAGAAAAAAAAGATACCCTCGATTCTCATATTCGACCAAGAAACTAAGGGGAACATTTGGGATAATGAATCCAATGGAAAAGGCTAGCTTATACAATCATCACAAAATATACAAAAGAAGAAAAATACATATGCACAAGTTCTGTCATTCATTCAATATTCCATACTTAGGTATTCCGGCAATATCAGTACCTTGTAACACGACCCTTCATTCTCTTCTCTGTTATCAATCAACCAACGAATCAAGAAAAGTATCTCCACAAAAACGCCAAAAAATCAACAAGACATACGCACACAGACGCTTGATTCAAGCGGTTAGAAAATCCCTCCATGTCCATATTCACATGTCATAGAAATCATTCGGAATTACTCTATTCCCAGTCCTCCTCCTCATCGCTCTCCTCAGCAACTGTCTTCTTCTTGTCGTTTTGTGGACTACCTGGCGCACGGCTCGTGGCTCCGCTTACGAGATCGTAACTCGCGTCACTATCGGCCACGCTCTTCTCGTCGTTTGATCGGCGGGGTTGCGCAGCAGCTTGGGATTTGGCTGCTGAGTCGGCGGGCTTGAGCGTCTTTACTGAAGCAGCGAGATCTTTGGGGGCGGAGGAGGAGGTATTGGATTGCTCTACGGTAGCGGCGGGCTTGGAGGCTGCTGCAACGGTTGCGTTATCGTCGTCAGATTCTTCGTCAGACTCATCATCTTCTTCATCTTCATCATCTTCTTCGCCGTCGTCTTCTTCTTCTTCGTCGTCGTCGTCCTCTTCGTCTTCTTCTTCAGAATCCTCGTCCCAGGCAACTTCCTCGTCAGCGGCGGGTGTAGATGCTGTTATGTGTTAGCTTATGTTACTCTCTGTTTGTATATGGGGCATATCATACCCTTGAGCATCTCCCTTCGCCGAGCCTCCTCGCTCTCAATCACATGGCGCAGGAAATAGTATCTGCACCAGAAGACCTTGTACTCGACTCTCTCCGGGACGCACTTCTCCATGGCGCTCCGCAGCTCCTCGTGCTTCTCTAGATCCTTTGCGATGGCATCGGTCTTCTTGTCTACATCAAATGCAGCCTGCCACTTCTCCCACTCTGGGCTTGCGGGGTCTTTGAGGAAAGAGTCGAGGGTCGAGTGGATAACGTGCAGTTGGGCATCAAAGCGGGTAGCGTGGACGACCTTCTTGCCGCTGCTGTCCTTTGACTCGAAGAGCACTTCGCCATTCTTAGCGGCTTCAGAGCCGGACTCAGGGGGAGCAATTGTGACGGCGTCGCGGAGGAAGTTGCGAATGTTGCTGCCAAACTTGAGCAGCGCCTCGTCGGCCGCGTCCTCGGCCTTTTCAACGTCCTTGAGACGTTTGGTGGCCTCCGACCGGAATAGCGACAGAATACCCTCTGCCTCCTTGACAATGTCTGCGGCTAGAGACTCAGGGCGGTCCGGATGTGCCTCGATATCCTCCTTTGCTTCCTCTACAGAGGCCTCTTTGTCGGTGCTTGCAGGCTTGGATGCCGATGACGCGTCACCGGGTTGAAGTGAAATCTTTCGAGCATGACTAATAATGTTGGACACGCTCGCAGAGGCATTTTTGGTCAAGGGCGCATATTGCTTGCTTGCGGTATCGTAGTATTGCTCGCCCTGTATCATGCGCCGTCAGCAAGTCATGGCTCGAAGCAAACGATCATGTCGTACCTGCTTCTTCACTGTACCGAGAAAGCCTCCGAGTCGCGCTGCCCAGGGGCTGCTCGATATAGCCTTGTATGCATCCTGAATCTCCGTGTTGAAGTTCGTGGCTGTCTCCTGATGGGTGCTGTCACCGCCGGTTGACTGTTTGGTGGGATCTTCCGGATAGCTCTCCTCCTGGATATGATCGTAGGCGGAATCCATGGCTACGATGGTCCAGAAGGGGCGCAGAGGAAGGGAGAAGGTGTGTGAGAGGTTGTAGCTAAGGATGTTGGTCGTGAGACAGGTCTGGTGGGTGAATCAAGGGTTCAGTCGAGTGCGGCGGGGCGCATGCACGCTGCTCCGCAACCAGCGCATTAGCGTATCTGTCGGCGATTATGAGCTCAGGCACCAGCTGCGTTACACCAACAGCAAAGATAACGTAACGATAGTGGCAGCTTGAGTAGATCATGTCTGGCTATTTGCTACTCCATTGTGTCGTCTTTGTGATAGCCGTACAGACTTTGAGACTTGCTGTAGTCAATGCCCACTTATGCACTCGTCGCGAGGTGCTTGATATGTCGCATACCCATCCTCAATCGGCTTTCACCCAAATCCTGGTTCCAACATCTCGTCATATCTAATATGTTGGGAGGCATTGCACTCTACCATCTCATTTCCTTCACCTCTTCTTCTTGCCAACTACCTTGGTAAAGCCGTCGTCATCTACCTCTGGCTCTGCCTTTGGCTTTGCAGGCACAAGCGCAGGCGCATCACCCATTTCTGTGTCTTCGTCCTCGTCACTCTCTTCATCCACACTATCCCACTCGCCTTCCTGGTTGGTCTCTTTTACGTTGACGCTGCCTGTAGCGACTTCCTTGCCCTTCCTCTCTTGCCACTTCTTTTGCAACGCGTCGACTGTCGTAGTGTTGCCCTCACCAATCTCCTTCCGTATCTTCATAATCTCGCGCGCAACAGCGACCTCGGTCTCGTCTTCTACCCGTACGCCGAATTCGTCCTCGAGGACCTGGAGGAGCACGACTTCCACATCCTCGGCGTCGGTCAAGGGTTCAGCGGCGAAGAGCTCGGAGATCTGGCCTGCGAGCCAGTCGCGCTTGTCTGAGGAGTCGGGCCCGCCCCATTGATTTTGGACGGCGACGGTAAGATTGGCCCAGTTGAAGAGCGCGTGCCAGATTCCAAGGTCGAACTTGGGTTGATCTTGCTCTGGGGGGACATTAGACGCTACGTATATCGACAGCAGATGTTACATACCTGAGATTGGGCCGAACGCTGAAGACATGGTGGAATCTTTGATGCGAGGAAATTGAGCGCGGCTTTGCGTCACGGAGGGTAACTTTTTAATTCTTTATCGATAACGATTTCACACCCCACCATCTCTACACCTGGTGACTTCACAACCACCACGTTTGGTACTGCTCGCAAATCATAGTGATATATATTCCGCTTTCGAGCATATACCCAAGGGCTAGACATACGCCGAGCATCTGATCGTAGTTGCACCGCGATCATCTATCGGCTAACGAAATACGCTTGTAGTAAAGGATGTGCAAGCTACATTCAACATAGGTTAGCTGTCTTGCAGTATAGAGGACAAACATTTTTACGACCAAAATTACATTCTCCTGCGACGAAGCGATGATCTTGTCCATCTACTGTCTCCTTTTTGGACGCGCTGATAGTGTAAAACCAGGAAGAGCCGGTTCAAGTTCTGGTTCCCCGTGAAGTGGCTTTCTGATGGTGGCATCCTGTGAGAAAAACAAGAACGACGGCAGAGCATCATGGCATGACAAATATCGAACTACTGGCGATACAACACACACTCAAGGAGCTATACTAGTTCTAATGGCCGACAGGGGTCGATCCAAGGTTTTATACGTGTTTCAGGCTCCATGTTGGCGAGTATGGTAGGGAAACAGTACCCCTAAAGCTTTGCACTAAATGGGTGTTATGAAGTCATTCACGTATTGTACCGAGGCCGCAACAAGCTTGACCTCCACGGTGGCGCATAAAAAGGCCTTTGAGATGCACGGCCATCTCCGACATAAGCTGAACCTACATATCCACCATCTCCTTGGGATGGTGGCGCAGCACTCCCGGTGTAGATCTTAAAGGATCCCGCGTCGATCTAGACGAAACCTGCCAGCGGTGATGTCATCCGGCTACCCAGAACTCCATCCTTGCTTATGTATGGTTTCCAAGTGCCGATCAAGATTGGAGCGTAATAGCTTAAATCAATCCCTAATCCTCTCCCTGGACCCTGATTTTCCAAACGTTGATATTTTATCACACTATCAGTTGTCCCTCCTTATCCAAGCTTCATTTCCGACAGATCGACCGACCCCGCCCTCGCGTACTTAACCTAGTTAGAGCCGCGTGAAGCTTCACAACAACTTGTCCCACGACACGTTGCACCACCTCTATCCAGAGGATCAACTTACATACACCCTTATTTATTAAAAATGGCTTCCGCTACTTCCCCCACGACTGAGATGCCATCGCGCACTACCACGAACAGATCCGATGATGATGCCATTCCATCAGAAGACACCTCAGAAGTGAGCCATGTGGTGAATACCAAATGACACGTCTCTAACAGATGGCAGGTTACAAAGCTGTTCGCGGAGCGACTGCAAGCTTGGAAGCATGCCGTGGCCTACCTCGAAGACTACATTACCGCAACAGAAAAGACGAACCATGCACATGGCAAAGAGTATGAGCGGGTTCTAAAGGTTAGTTGCCGTATACGCAGCTCGTAAGAACGCAAACTGACGCGTGAAAGACTGTCAAGGACCCACTGAAGGAGGGCCACCACTTCGACCAGTCGCTTGGAGGTATCGCAGGCATGTTTGAGAACATGCGATCCAACACTCAGGTACGTCGAACCAATTCCCGCAGCCATATATCCTTCTGACAATATCAGGGTCTGTCCAACCAGCATTATGAGACAGCCAAACAGCTCAAAGGCACTGTCCTCCCCGTTTTCGACCGTCTGCACACCGAGATCAAGAATAAGAACAAGGAGCTCACAAAGGGAGCTGGAAAGGGTTCCAAGGCTGTCGACAAGGCTCGTCAACAAACACAGAAGCACATTGAACTGCTCGGTCAGCACGCGGCAACCTTTGACTCGCACCACGGTAATCTGAAGGCTACTGATGACCCCTATGTCATTTCGCGCGGAGTTACCCACCGCCTGCATAAGCAGGTGCAGGAAGAAAACAACAACCGACAGGACTTGATCAGTGTGCAGAACTCGTTCGCTCAATTTGAAGCACACATCATTCAGACAATCCAGCAAGGAATGGGACAGTTCCAGATAGTCATGAACACACAAGCCGAACAAATCAAGGCTGCATACACAGACATGGTCGGCACGGCTCAGCGCATTCCCTTGGACTTTGAGTGGAACGGCTTCATCCAGCGCAACAACAACATCCTCATCGATCCCTCCGCTCCTGCGCGCAGCCTAGCAGACATTACCTTCCCTAACCAGAACCACCGTTCTACGCAGCCACTCATCTCAGGCTCGCTCGAGAAGAAGGGCAAGATCATGCGCTCTTACGACACCAATTACTATGTTGTCACGCCCGCAAAGTTTCTGCACGAGTACAAGACTGACGATGACTTGGCTAAGGACCCAGTCCCCGAAATGTCTTTGTATCTTCCCGACTGCACCATCGGCGCTGTCAATGGCCAGAAGTTCAATGTTAAGGGCAAGGACGTCTCCAAGGGCAAGATTGGCGGTGCCTTTTCCATGACGCATGAGTTTGCATTCAAGGCGCACACACCGCAGGCCGCCGCCCAGTGGTACGAAGTCATTCGACAGGCGGCTGGAACTGTCACTGCCGATGTCCCTGATGCCAGTGTGCCTAACAGCCCTGTGTCTGACGATCACGTTGCCGGCGGCGCGACGCAGCCCGCTCCTCTTCAGACACAGGGTCTAGAGAAGACTGGCACGAACACGACTCAGCCGGGATCTGCAGTACCTGGCAGTGCTACAACTGCACCTACCAGTGCTGTGCCTGGCGAGCCCGGCAAATACTAGTGGATATGTCTCAAGGTCGTTGCCTGCGGTGTATCGGAGTCCTCGCATTCTGAACCAGGCGCGAACAGAGTCAAATGCTGAATATTTAGATGCTCGATGTGATTGCGTATACATACCCCCTTGCTTAATTTAGTCCTGTTGCAACCCTAATAAATGCTTTATTCTTCAATTGCAAGAAAATATCTTTTTGATCAATCCCACATCTGCCGTACATTCAGGTTCACCCTTTTGTTCGCCATCCACCCTGTCCACTGCTCATATGCACCTCCTCCATCTCCATCGCCGTCTACACTACCAGGCCATCTCTCTAGATACCCTGGACATGTCCCAGCAACTATCTGGGAAACACCATGCCACGCGAATCGGGATGGGCCACTCATGTATACCGCACTGCCCGACTTTAGCCTAAGCGTGAGTATCTTCTCAGCACTACCGTCGCCTGGGGAAGTACCAACTACGAAAATGGCATCACACCCCAAACTAACGCTAATCAAGCCTGTCTCGCTTGTCTCAGCCACATCACGGTGAAGGCTGAGCGTATCGCCTGGCGAATATATATTAACAATCGCGGCTTCCGCCTTCGTCCCCATGAACACATCTTCCAGCAACGCCTTCACATCAGCGGGGAAAGCAGGCGGAGGAGCGTCAGGATAGCGTTTCGCCGTCCAATCGTACTGGCCGCCGAGGGTGGTCCATCGGAGTTTCTTATTGAGAATTTTGGAGACGGTGAGGGGTTTATGGACAGTGGGGTCGAGGGGTGTGGCGATGGCGGAGGATGAGGAAGGGGGAATGGAGAAGAAGGAAGTGTGGGAGGGTGGGTAGGAGAGTGTATAGTGTGTGTGGATATTTGTTAGGTGTGTGGGGGATGAGAGATCGCGGTGGAGGAGGCGCGATAGGAGTAAAGATTGGATTTCTGGGGGGAGCTGCGTGGGGACCATGTGTAGGCCTGCGTGGGAGGAGTCAGGATTTTGGGACAGGAAATGGGGGAAATGAAACTAGGTTGGCAATCTGAAATTGTGGATGATTCGACGGGAGAGCGTTTGGAAGAATGAAAAGATGTGGGGAAAAAAAGACCATGTCTCCTACCTGGCATGTCCTCGTGCTCGTAGACTGCTGTCGATGACGGCAAGTCTAGGTCCTGCGCCACCAGTTCTTGACCGGCAAAGGCGCGGAAAGTAGCGGTCAGTTGCTCCGTCGCGTGCTGCTTGACAACGTGTACTTTGCTGTTGGATGACGCAGTCGCATGGCTTGACATGTCGATGATACCCGGGTCCTCGTTGAGCTGCTGGAGCGCCATCTTCTGGTACTTTTTGTATACATTGCGTATGCCTTCTGGGGGCCGCTCATGAGGGTCAAGGCAATGCATCTTGGACGGTTGGCAGCTCAGATCTGGTACGACCGACTACTCAGACACGGCTGCTGATACATGTGTTCGGTCAAGTAAAGTCAGTTCCGTGACAGGAAAGGTAGGGTGAGTTGTGGGAGCATGCAGGTGCGCGGTGACTAAGCTCGCGTTTTTTTGGCGCCAGCCAGAGCCCTGGCGCGTTGCCGCTTGCGTCGAGGTGTTTACCCTGTCTGAATTTCCTAGGCACAACACCGACACCTTTCCTTTGATCTCCACTGCACACCTCTCTACACTGTAATCTGCTAGGACAGGTGTATTCGAGTTCTTGGGGAAGAGACTCAACGTGTCTGTAAAACCTGCCCCACTTGATCTCGCTGCAAAACAGCGCAACTTCGATCCAGCTAAACACGCTTGACCGCTTGTCGTCTTAAGCACCTGCAGTTCGTAAACGCCTACAATGGAGAACTACCAGAAGTTGGAGAAGGTCGGAGAGGGTAGGAGTGCATTCATTCAGCATTTGTTACCGCTTTACTAATTCCAAACCAGGTACCTATGGAGTTGTGTACAAGGCACGAGACCTCACCACCAAGGACCAACGCATTGTCGCCTTGAAGAAGATCCGTCTGGAAGCCGAAGACGAAGGTGTTCCGTCGACTGCCATTCGCGAAATCTCGCTGCTCAAGGAAATGAACGACCCGAACATTGTCCGCCTCCTCAACATTGTACACGCCGACGGACATAAGCTGTACCTCGTCTTTGAGTTTCTCGATCTAGATCTAAAGAAATACATGGAGGCACTGCCGGTCAGCCAGGGCGGAAGGGGCAAGGCGCTTCCAGAGGGCTCTGGTCTTGCGGGACAGAGTCTGGTCATGGACGACAAGATGGTGAAGAAGTTCATGATGCAATTGTGCCAGGGTGTCCGGTACTGCCACGCCCACCGCGTGCTGCATCGTGATCTCAAGCCCCAGAACCTGTTGATTGACAAGGACTGCAATTTGAAATTGGCGGATTTTGGTCTTGCCCGCGCGTTTGGTGTCCCGCTGCGAACATACACCCACGAGGTACGACCATCAACACCCAACTAGATGTCTTGTCTAACACGCTGCAGGTTGTTACGCTGTGGTACCGCTCCCCAGAGATTCTGCTTGGTGGCCGTCAATACTCGACAGGTGTCGACATGTGGTCTGTTGGCTGCATCTTCGCCGAAATGTGCACGCGCAAGCCTCTGTTCCCCGGCGACTCTGAGATTGACGAGATCTTCAAGATCTTCCGGTATGTGGAACCGGATGGCTATTTGTTTACATGGCGCTGACATTCACCCAGTATTCTCGGCACACCCAATGAGCAGGACTGGCCTGGCGTCACATCGTTCCCCGACTTCAAGCCCTCGTTCCCCAAGTGGGGTCGGACGGATGTCGCAAACATTGTCACCAATCTTGATGAAATCGGTCTCGACCTGCTTGACGCGCTACTCGTATACGACCCCGCTGGCCGCATTTCGGCAAAACAGACCGTCATCCACCCCTACTTTGGAGGAATGAACGGCGACACGCGTCACGAGTACAGCAACGGCTATCACTAGATGTCCCTGGAGGACGCTACGACTGTTATGGAATTTGGTGAAGGTTATGGGTTCTGAGAAATACACAAGATGTTAGTGACAGCACTTCCCGCTTTGTTCTGGATACAAGGCCCAGGGCTGTACCTCATCGGACAGCAAGCGGCGTTTCGGTCTGGCCATGCCAGCGCTTTGCATGCATGATAAACTGTAATGCAACCAAACTACGCGTCTCCCCGTTGTGTATTTCCCTGCATCGATGACCTGACTCGTGAATGATTTCGCGTGATACAGGGCGCATATGACGTAGCGTGTCTGCCCCACTTCAGCCCTACCAAGCACACGCTGGATGCAGGAACGCGTCCACGTACCAGGTTGACTTGAAGACTTCCCCCCGCTCACATGCTAAGGATGGCTTCGTCTGCACCGAAACTTCTCGCGCCTACTGCCGGACCTCGTTTGATTGTGTACCACCAAACTTTCCACGACTCGCAGGGCAACTACCACTCGTTGCTGCCCCTGCTTACCAACAACACGGGTATCACGCATGTTATAGTCGCGGCGATACACTTGAACGATGGGCCAGGAAATATCACGTTGAACGACCACCGTCCAGACGATGCCAGATATACACAGCTGTGGGGTGAAGTGGGCTGGCTACAAGGAAGCGGGGTCAAGGTATTAGGTATGCTAGGAGGGGCAGCCAAAGGCAGCTTCGAGAGGTTGGGCGGCGACGATGAGAATGTAGGGCGGGACTTGATATTGCCATGAACAAAAGACGCGTTGAGCGCTAACACGACTGTGCAGTTTGAAGCATATTATACACCGCTCCACACCATGATATCCGTCTACAAGCTGTCAGGCCTCGATCTCGACGTCGAAGAGGAAGTTCCCCTCGCGACTATAACGCGTCTTATCTCACGGCTCCGAGCAGACTTTGGCCCCGACTTCCTCATCACCCTTGCACCCGTCGCTACAGCTCTCATCCCCGACCCGAACATTCCCGCACATCTGCGTCCGCCCCGCCCAATGCTGGCTTCCGGCCCTAGCCCTAACCCGCTACATCCGACAATGCCACACCTCAGTGGGTTCAGCTATCCGGAGCTCGAGTGTAGTGTATACGGCAGGGAGATTGCATGGTACAACACGCAGTTTTACTGTGGGTGGGGAGATGCAGGGACAACAATGTGGTATGACACCATCGTCGCGGCGGGCTGGAAGCCAGAAAAAGTCGTCATGGGCGTAGTTACAAACCCCAGCAACGGGGCGGGCCACATTCCCCTGGCTAAACTGAGTGAGAACTGCGCGAGACTGCGCGACAAGTACAAGAGCGTGGGCAACGGGTTCGGCGGCGTCATGGGGTGGGAGTACTTCAACTGCGGCGACTGCGACGACGATGTCGTGCATGTTTCTTCTCTTGATCTGAATACGGAGACTGTGCAGTCAGGTTGGGTGGCGGCGCTGGGCCGTGTCCTGCGCACTGCGGTACCCCCTCCGCTACCGCCACTGGCAGTGGAACAGCGCGCCCCGTTGCAAGGTGTCACGGCCGACCAGATTCGCAACATGGTTACTAATTTGCCTCCTGCTCCGGCGCCGTGGCCGGATGAGGAAGTGCAGAAGCTAGTTGTTTTGGGATTTGAGAGACATGAGGCTGTTGCCGCGTTGAATGCTACAGATGGGAATGTAGAAATGGCTGCGGGTTTTTTGTTTGAGCATTACCCGGCATAGAGGGGCGATTATTTGTTGTATAGATTGCTATCATGTAGCTTGCTAGAGTATGTATAGAATGCGTGTAGATATTCACATGGAGGAACATGTTATGTTGTTGCAAATGATGGGCGTGGTTTTTCTTGAGAGCATTGCTGCTGTAGATTGATTTCAAGTTTTGCACTGTGATGTGCACGTGACGCGGGAGTGGTGATTGGTAATGCTAAGATTACAAAGGCACAGGATTGTCAGGAGTCCAAGACGGATGCGGCACAGCCAGTTACGGACAGGGTCTGTGATCCTCTGTACACCACATGAACACGGCTCATTCAGAATAGACGCAGGAGTAGTAGTGGTAGTAGTAGTAGTAGTAGTAGTAGTAGTAGCGTATTGAGATAATGGAAGCAGAATCATGCGGCTTAACCTTAGCGCTTCAGCAGCCTCGCCCGTTAGCTAAGCTACTGGCCGTTGGTTGGTTGACCCTCCTCTCGGACAGGGATGGTGACTCCGCACGTAAAAGAAAATCAGGGCAAGATCGCATGGAAGCAGGCGTTAGCGGTAGTAGCCTTCGATCCGACATGGTTTGCTGTTGGGGTAGATAGGTGGGACCTGGACGCTCCAGCCTATCACATGCGCGCCATGGCCCAAGCGAGCGATGCGAGCAGTGCGCCAAGAGAGAGTTTGGGCAAGTACGCACCCCCTGCAACTTGTGGTAGGCACGGCGGGGCTAACCGCCTAGATTATTCAGCTGTGTAGACAAGCCTCGTCGCTTCCACGACGTTGAGATGAAGGCACAATGGTATGTATATAAAGAGATGGCGTCTTTCACTTTTGTAGTCTTCATCTCACAAACACAATCCAATCCAATTCAATCGCCATCACCAGCTTGACGCCTTGCTAGCAAACAACACGACCACCACCTCCTCCTCCTCCTCCACCACTCAATCAAACTCAACTTGATTCAATTTAATTTCATCTGATCAACTCAGAATCGCTCACCATGTCCATCTACGTCATCACGGGAGTGTCAAAGGGCATTGGAGTATGTTTGAAAGGCCTTGGTTGTGGTTTACATTTACTGACCCTGTGGTAGTTTGAGTTTGTGAAGCAAATCTCAGCAGACCCAAAGAACCTGATTGTCGGCCTGGTTCGCAACAAGGATGCTACCGAGAAGAGAATAAAGGAAGAGCTCAGCGGCCGCTCAAACATCCACATTGTCCATGCAGACCTCAACAGCCACGCCAGCTTGAAACAAGCCGCTGCCGATACTGCCGAGATTGTTGGCGACCGCGGCATCGACGTGTTAGTTGCCAATGCAGGTCTCGTGACCTACTTTGATGGCTTTAAACCAATTGGCGATCTGTAAGTCACTTTTGCTACTATCCGCGTGACCTGTTGCTAATGATGTGTGTCCTACAGAGCCGGCCAGCCCGAAGAGCTGGAGAAGTGCTCATCAGAGCTATTCCAGACCAATGTTGTCGGCAACGTACATCTCTTCCACAACTTCATGCCTCTTATCCTCAAGAGCAAGGCCGAGACCAAGAAGGTCATTACAATCACATCAGGTGTAGCCGACATTGACTTGACCAACAACGTCGAGATTGACATTGGTGCCTTGTATGCCGCGTCAAAGGCAGCCATGAACATCATCGTTGCAAAGTTTAGCGTGCAATACAAGAAAGATGGCGTGCTCTTCATGGGTATCAGCCCGGGACTTGTCGAGGTCGGCCACTACGCAGATGGTACGTAATCGCATCTCAGTATTCATGATGGAATTGAGAGAGACGTTTTGCTAACATACAACTACAGTCAGCCAAGAAGAGATGCAGGGCATGATGGGATTCGTCGGTAAACTGCAGGCATATGCACCTCACTTCAAGGGCCCCATTACCCCAGAGGAGTCTGTCAAGGCTGTTCGGTCCGTCTGGGAGAAGGCAACTATTGAGAAAGATGCTGGTGCGTTTGTCTCGCATCTTGGCAACAAGCAGTGGGTGTAGATGTGGAGTGTTTTGGTCTGGTATATTAGGGGTACTTGATCAAGTCAATCAAGCATACCCACAAGGGGTAATAATCGGCGGAAATGTAAACTACGTAATAGACCTGATGAAATATGATTTAGTTAAAAATGGACTGGGCGAATAATTATAGCTGCAATTCTTTGACGAAAAGGATTGATGTTGCAATTCATGTAGTTGCCACGATTGATTTGGATTGTCAGGATATCACTGAATATATGGAGAACAGGTCGGGGGTCTCTTTTTTCTTTTCCAAGATTGCTCATTCTTTCGTTTCTGGACTTTTTACATAACTGTCATCTTGATATTATTGGTTGTGTTAACCGAAATAAGCTTGTTCAATTAATAGCCTTTGCTTATATGTATTTTTCTTCTTCTTCTTCTTCTTCTCTATATTTCATTGTTAGTCATGCTTGTGAATTCTCTTTCAAACAGCCTTTTACAAGGCTCATACGGTTAATTGATTAAGATAGGAATGTTCTTTGCCACTAGCTCTAATTCACATATTTTCAGCCGGCCTTTCCGCCAAGTGCATGACGTATCGCAGGAGAAAGGTAAGACTAAAAACATTACGCTTTTGTAATCTAATAAACAAACATCCAATCGCAACCCGTTCACTAACAGGAAAAAAAGAAATATAAAAAATTTCTTCATTCAGTCTTATCTCGGATGATGGGAACAGAATATCTAATACCCTGTTTTCTTGATTATGCCGAGCCCTTGAGCTTACGCAGCCTATCCAGATGCTGTGGCTCATACCCGTAAACAGACCCCAAAGTCTCGTACCCGTCGTATTCCATTGCATAACTAACATAGAGCCTAGGCCGGTGACTAGGCTGCCTTGTGTTCTAGATATCCGTCGACTCCTTTGCTTACTGCTTGGTGACATTGTGCAGGTGCGAAGATGTTGTAAAGAAGATGATAGTCAATACAGAGAAACTACTACTCGTTGTATGATCCTTACTTGCAACTCAATCATTCCAACCTCGCTTCGCTATAAGTTTGTGGTCAGTGTTGAGAAGACGCTCTTCTTGCCACACCATTGCTGCGTTTGACATCCGTTTGGACTTTTTTTTCTTTGATTTATGATACCCTCCCCCCTATAGGATCGGAAAGCAGTATTTAACAGAGACCGAGTGTGAGCGGACAAGAGAAAGTCGCAATAGCGTGAGGGCCAAACGCGAGCCTGTGAGTTGGGAGCTAACATGAGATGAGCATTGCTCAGATAACAGGACGCTCGCGGGAAGAGAAGCGGTCTAGGGCTTATGCAGCTGCAGTGATGTCTCAATGTTTGGCCTGACTATCATCTTTATCAGCCCCGTACGTAAGCAAGGACGGGATTCCTAATCCACTTTCAGCATGTCGTGCAACCCATGTCGCAGCAAACGTTGCCAATAAAGACCCATCATGCGAGATACGCGGACGAGCAAGTCGGTAAGCGGGCCGAGGAAACTGCATGAACGCTACCGAAGGATGGGTACCCCCCCACACGGGCTTATGTGATGCACGGCAACGCTACATCCACTGAACAGGCAACTTCATAAAGAGGACACGGCAGCCCGCACCCTCATTCTGCGCCAGACTAATTTACTTGCAGTCATCTGAGCAAGACGATGCGGGAAGTACAGACGACAACGAGCCGCCTCGGGTGTGCCACGTGCAAACGTAGGTAGACGGCCGACCCTTGATGATCCTCGGGAAGAATACGAGAATGAGATTCTAACCACCCAGGCCAGGTCGTGGAACAAAGTGCGATGGCGCCAGGCCCGATTGTGCCAATTGCACTCAATCTAACCGCAAGTGCCAGCGGTATGGCCTCAAGCTATCCTGGCCGCGCGCAAACGATGCTCGCCGATCCGTCGTGTCGAAGCTGTCTCCGCCGTCCTCTCTTCAGGCTTCCACTGCGCCAATCTCAGATGCCAGCTTTGTCCACACATCCAACTGGGATCTCGAGTTGTACCACAGTCTGTCGAGCTCGGCACCGGTGAGCACATCGTCTCTGATCAGAGTGCCGCTGCTGTGGACTCCGTTCAGGCTGGAAGCGTCAGACCGAGAATTGGTTGAATACTGTATGCCCGGCCGATCCCCGCACTTGGCGGCTTTGTAAGAAAACGTGCTGACTTGTTCTGCGCTGTCCCGTAGTCTGCCGCGTAGCGTCTGCATCACTAGCCACTTTTGGCTACGACGCCATCGCTCTCGGGGCTATTCTGGTTCGCATCGCCCTGCATGGAGAAACGCCCGATGCTGCAGCGGTACTCCATGCGTTGCTCGCCTTTTCCTCACTCCATCGCTACGGTTTGCAGCCCCAAGCTGCCAAGCTCAAAATCTCCGCCCTGAAGGCCTTGACTCAGGCATCTGCTGCACCAAACCTGGGCCCCAAAGAGACGATTGAACATACCGCCACGGGCATGCTGCTATGTTCATTCGAGGTGCACATATCATCATGCTCTTCAGATGAATGGATGGCATATCTCGCAGGTGTCGAGACGGTCATTAGTGCTTCCAACATTGACACACTAATTCAGCTCAACCCTGAAGTGGTCGTCTTGATGGACTGGGTGCATTACTACCACGTGCTCGCCCGTTTCTCATTACTGTACTGGGAGAGAGATGGGACCCCGGAGCTCCCGCCCACACCGCCGGGATTCTTCTCTTTGACCGAGGTACGTACACAGTCCCGACCACATGGTTCGAAACGTGTGCATCTGACGCTGACTACTTGCCATTCTAGATGTCCTGTCTCCCACCACACATCAACTCTATGCTCAGCCTACTGTCTCAAATATGCGACACAGTATCTAGCAACGAGATCCCTTCCCACACCAGCGATAAACTAGATGATTACAAGGGCTTCGTCCGAGTGCTAGATTGGAGAATCAGATCCCTACCCATAACTCGGACCGACACTGACGACGACCATACGCCTGTTTTAGATGAGCAGACAATGATCATGTACCTGTATCAGCTTTCTCTGCTGCTGTTGCTCAATCGGAGTTCCAATGGTCTGATTGACAAGCCCGTCAGGACGCAACAGCTTCTTGACAAAGCATTTTCCATCTTTGCACGGCTGAGTTCCTGCAAGCAGCAATTCCCAATCCACGTCATCGGTTGCGAGGCGCGGACTGATGAGCAACGTGCCATTGTTCTCGACATCATCTCCCGAACGGAGAACATGAGCTCGTCACGATCCTTCAACTATTGCACGAGGATTCTACAAGCGGTTTGGGCCCAGGATGATCTCAGGGATGGGACCAACCTTGGCTATCGTGACAAGTTGACTTGGGTCATTAGTCACTGCATGATTGTTCCTGCTTTCGTTTAGTTGCTTTTGGGCGCTCGAGTATACAGCGTGGCGTTATAAGTGTCTGCCAAGGTGGCGTTATTTAGGTTTCACTTTTTGAGGCAGTAGACGAAGCTTTCGGATAGACCCTAGACGCCAATCACATCATGTCCCCAACAACCCTTGAAAATCAAGTTCAAAGCCAGAAAGGCGTACATGGTACACTACGCCAAGGCAGTGGTCGGGTAGTACATTTGGCTGATGGCCATGCAGCCAAGCATAGGCGGACCTCATCAAGGGACACAGCAGCCACAGCTCACGTAAGGCGCGAAGGCTGCATCGCTGCTTGATACCAATTCTTACCCTGTGTCTTGTCGAATGCTAGGCAATCACGCCATGAATGTACGGCCTCCTACTTGGTAAATTCTAGGCACTCACGCCATGAATACACAGCCCTCCACTCACCGACAGCCGTACGTGGCTACCGTGAATAATAGCATCATGTGCAGACATGGTCCAGACTATGAGAACAATCGATTACATGTAGGGAAAAGGGTAATGTTACGCCCGGGCACGACATGGTATTTGTTCAAGGCCCCCAGGAAAATGTGTTGATGCCTTGTTCAAAAATTTATTCATCCCTTCACATTGAAACCATGAAGTCTGAAATTCCCCAACGGCCCGTATTCTCCATTCTAGTCATCGGTTGCGGTCTAAGTGGTTTGGCCTCTGCACTGGCTCTCTCGCAAGCTGGCCATCATGTGACAGTCTTTGAGCGCAGTACCGTCTTACAAGAAGTGAGAATTACCAATCTCTCAATGCCATGATTAGAGCTTTTTTCTTCTAACTCAATACCCTATCAGGTTGGCGCTGGGATACAGTTGGCACCCAATGCCACCCGACTGCTCCAACAGTGGGGTGTACTAGACGAGGTGCTCAAGTACGCCGACAAACCGGAAGCGGCGACTTTTCGTTCCTACCAGGGAGACGTCTTGTCGCAGTCTCCGCCCGTGTCTGATCCGCGACTCGTCAGCAAGGCGCCCTACCTTGTCGTCCACCGTGCCGACCTCCTGAGAGCCCTGCTATCCGGAACCAGCGGCCACGGAGTAGAAATCAAACTGGGCAGCGAAGTCACCGAGATCGATTTCAACAAACCCTCGTTACGACTCTCGACTGGCGAGACCTTTGAAGCAGACATGATACTAGGTTCCGACGGCGAGAGGTCCCGCTGCAGGAGTTTCCTCCTGGGCCATCCGGATCCGCCGTACAGTCCCGGAGACGTTGTATACCGCATCTCGGTCCCCATGACCGACGTTACCGAGGAGCATGTGGCGTGGGATCTGAAGAAGCGGTCCAGTGTCAACTTTTGGATGGGCAAGGGCGGCCACATTGTCTCGTACCTCATCAAGAAAGATGTGCTCAACATTGTCCTTGTATACGCCGAAGGCGCAGGTGCAGGCAAGCCCATGTACGGGCCGCAAAAGGCAGACGTTGAGGAGTTCAGGGCAAAAGTCGCAGACTGGAACCCCGTTATCCAGGAGCTGATTGGCGTACAGGGCGCGGTTTGCACAAAGTGGACGTTATTCCAGATTAACGAGCTGAAGAGGTGGAGACATGAGAGTGGCCGCTTTGTCCTCATTGGCGATGCTGCACACGCAATGTTGCCTTGTCTGTATGTATACCCTTATCCCGACGCTTGCCCATCCATCTAGGTACCTGCCTACCTTGATATTTGCTGACCCTTTTTTTCTCTCGCACAGTGCACAAGGTGCCGCCCAAGCGTTTGAAGACGCCGGTGTCCTTGGTGGCATCTTCAGCCACCCAGTCACTCATGACCAAATCCCCGATGCTCTCCGCGTCTTCGAGCAAGTCCGTAGGCCTCGCGCATCAAAAGTCAGACAACGCACTTTGGAGCAAAAAGCTCTGTTTGCGCTTCCCGACGGCCAGGACCGTGAGGCGCGCGATGCCATGTTTCGCGCGGGCGGCGATTTCGACTTGTTCAAGTGGCTTTGGGAGTACAATGCTGCAGAGAGTGGGAAGGAGGCGTGGCGGGTGTTTCGACAGGGCATCTTGGGTGGGGAGAGGATTCAAAGTTCTCTTTAGAGTCTGTGGGGATAGCGGGGTCTTTGAGCTAGTTGGTTGGCAATGGGTAAGGGACATGTTTAGATGAGAGAGAGATTTGTGGTCTTGTTTCAACTATGTTATGGTTTACATGGCCAAACGTGTTTTCAGTCGCTGTTGAACAGAAGGTAAGCAGGTTCACAGTAGCATGTGAAAGCACGTGCCATTGACCTGCTAATGAGTACTCCAATATCTGCAGCATGGCACGAAACTCTAGATTAACTAATTCAATGTAAAACACTCAAATACACTCTGCCTGTTCCTCTGAAACTAAATCCACTTCGCCAAACCAACCACATCACGATTGCTCAGCATACTCGGAGTACGTCCTCTTATACCTGCAAGACAAACCGTTAGCGAATGCAATCATACCGAAGCGGAGCAAACAATATTGACATGCCCTAAAACGCTCTCTGCCCACCAGGCAAACCCGTGGTTGAGTGTAATAAGCAGCCAGTCCGGCACCCACTCAAGCGCCGGCGGAATGTGGACGGAAGCCGCTTCCTCAAAGAACAGCAGCATCTGCCATGGCGAAGGCTCAACACCATTCTTTCGGCAATCTTCCATGTAGCCCGTAAGATTGCGCAGGCAATTAATGCCAAGAATGTGGTCCATTTCGGCGCATGGATTCATCCAAAAGGTGAAGACGAGGTTTTCGGTGGAGGACTCGTGGCACCAGAAGCGATGGCTAGCAAAGCCCAGGTTTAGGCTTTCATGTCAGTCTTGGCGACTTTTTGCAAGACATCTTTTATGGATTGGGGGAGAGAGGGGATAGAGCTTGCCGTGCGCCTTTGGGTATGAAGAAGATGCCGTCGTCCTTTGTGACGCGGTATTTCCTGTCATCCTTGATTATACCCAATACACCCTGTTCAACCTTGAAGTACTCGTCTTGTTGCAGATGTATGTGTCTGTTATTTTACCCCCAGCTTGTTAGTTTTTGTTTGCCAACTGGCACTTTGATGTCATTCCTTTCGCACTTACAGTGGGGGTCCAGATAGGCCGGCTTTGACCAACGCGTTCTTAATGTAGTGTGTCTCTCTGACAATCCAGCTCCCGTCAGGTTTTGAGAAGGGCTCGTAAAGGGCTGCATCGCCAAGGTGAGGGAATGCTATGTAATGGTGTGTTATGGTTCGCTCCTTTGGTCGCGGCGAAAGCCAGCGTTGCAGTGCGGAAACCATTCTAAAGCCTTTTTTTCAGAAGAGATATTAATAAAGAAATGAACGGATGAGACAAACTCCGGTCAAAAGAAGGTGTATAATCTGCATTTTCAACAACTAAAGCTAGACACAAGAATATATTAGAGACTCCCTTGTGTGCAGATCACGTGGATTTATCTCCTTACAGCAGAAAAAGAAGGTGGACTGATTGGGCTTCTGACCGTCATCTCTATCACCTAAAGGTTGCTTCCAGGCAATGATAATGCGGTTATGCAGTGCTGCAGTAACTGTCGCACCGAAAGCTCTCGAGCTGTTTGATACTTCATCCTTCGTAGTACGCGTAGAATCAAGGTCATGAGGTTCAATCTTTCAGACAATCTCGGCGGTTTGGCCTTGCAACTTACACGTGATGGCCGTATAGCATGATCGTACAGTACCGTCCAGCGGGGCAGCATTCGTGGAACGTCAAGTGCGACTCTCGGAGGCACGAAAAGGCGGCTTGGAAAAACGCGGTGGCCTGATGACAATGCGACCAGAATCACATCCATCATGGCTTATCTCGGCCGGGGCTATATTCCAACTTGTAACACGGCCAAGCGCTGACATGTCGTCGCGTTCTTTCTATCCTTGTGGGCCTGCATATGGTCTAGCGCTTACCTGCTGAGTGGGTGTTTGGTCTTCCGGTTATCCATTGCATTATGTTCCGGTCAGCATCACGCTCATACCGTGTTGAATAATTCGTGAGCGTGCAAAGCCCAACGCTGGAGTACCATGAGTATTCTTGAAGCTGTTGTTCGTAAGGGTTGTATCAGTGTATACGTTTGTGAAGGCTGAAGAGCAGAGTTGGATGTTTCTCTAATGTGCGGGGCGATGAGAATGCGAGAGACACATGTGAGACTAAATGAGCGATTTCGGGTCTTTCAGGCGACCGCTGGTCAGGTCTTAGCCGGCTCTTAGAAACATGAGCATGTGTTTATGGTCCAGAGTTCTTGGTCTCCAAAGGCTGAGGAGGATTGTTGAATGATGAGGTCCCTAATGAACAATTGAGCCAAGAGTAGAAAGACGACGAAGAATATGGCATGACTTATTCTCAATATCTGATTGTGTACAGGAATGAATACAGAAAAATAAGAAAGGTGGAGGCCTGGAGCTCGGACTCGTGGACTGCTTCTGAGATCTTTTTTTGAGGGGGAGATTAAGTAAGAAAGCACTCATGCAGCCTGAGATTTACTTTTTTGGCACGAAGTCAATGCTGAATGCGGCATTTGGAGTCTAGCAGGAGAGGAGGTGTTAAGTAGTTGGTAATGTGTTAACAAGACACTGGACCTCGGAGGGCCTCATGCGCTTTTCCTCCCTGGATGCCGCACGTGAAAGACACATGATCACTATGCTTTCAAACTTTGAGAATTGCGAGATCTCGGAACACGAATTGAGCAACTAAGACAAGCCCAGTTAAAAGCTTCATGACACTTACTGGCGTTTTCTGGCGCCGTGGAGCGTATTCATTATGCCTAGTTTAGCATGTTCTCTGACATGACATGATGTTCAGCTACACTTTAAAGATACACTCAAAGTTCTTGACTACCCTGATCTGCTCACTCATCCCCGGCTCATGATTTTTTTCTAGAAACAAACATTGCCCTCCAAGCTCTCTTCAAGTCGAGTACGTACAGACTTCGGCGCGTTGAAGTAGTCGTAAGAATCGGTCCCGATGCATCTAATCCAAGCTCAACGCCTGTGCTGCCATCGTCAACGCTTCTGAGACCCTCTTCGGTCGAAGTGAGCCGTTGTAACTCGACTTCCGAGCCATGTGCAGCAGCCAAATCGGGCGACACAGATCGCATGATCGAAGTTTCGCAATGCGGGCTTTTCTCGATAATGCCAATCAAGCCTCCCACAGTCTGTAGGGTAGTGAGGTCTTTCTTGCTCACTGGGCCGATGGCTGGAAGCACACCTCGGTGACTCAGGCTTGCTCCGATGCGAGCCATAGCCATGGCATCCAATTGGTCTGACCAGGTTGGGGCGCGATATAGGTAATAAGCCAAACAACCTAGGGCGAGGAGTTGCAGGCCTATCAAGACCGATAGTATGATGATTGTTGCCTTTGAAAAGACAGGCTTTTGCACGGTGACACCAGGAGAAGTATAGATTATACGTCCCGTCAGATCTCTCTCTTTGTCCCGGACGGCATCAGGAGAAAGCAAAGTAAGGAAGGCTCGATTGGCGACAAATATGGCAGAACTCAGTAGAATTTCCGGGTTTTTCAGTGTTCTTTCTGTGCTGTCGCTCGTGATATCAACGACGGGTGCAAAAGCGAAGAGGAAACGTTGCGTAGCTTTGAATAGATCGTTTTTGACTGACTCATAGCCATCGAACATGCGCTTTTCAAGCGAACCGCACAGAGACACAAAATCCTCATCAACCGTTTCGGGGAACCTGCTTACGGACGGCCCCGAAAGCCTCGAGAAAGGCATCCCGCGGCAAAAGAGCTGCCAGGAAAGTTTATTTTCGTTATTGGGATCGTGACTATCATATGTCTCGTTAGACACGTAGTTCGCGGCTGTACTCAGCCATGAACCATTTCCAAACAGCGCTAATGCACTTGTCATTAGAGGACCAGGTACTTTCCAGGTCCTTGAGATGGAAGGATCGACGTATTGTGGAGGTGGCGAATGACCTTTAAAAGAAGTGTCTCTGCCTTGCGTTAGTGTAAAGTCGTAGCTTTCTCCTTCTTACATACACGTCTGAAGGAACATAGCCCTCCATTTCGTCCCAGTATGATGGCCAATAACGGGTATCAGTCCAGTCATTGAAGTCTTCTACCATCTGTGCTGTATTCGGCCACTGTTCGAGAAGTGGCCCGTATGTATTGTTATTCCAGTCGTTACCTAGTTCAAAATAGCCCCTTGTAGTCGCCGCCGTGCAATGGATGGTATAAGTTGTATTGAACCGTGGATTCTCTGATTCTGAGGACTCCCCGGGGTCGCCGATGCTTGTATCCTTGATGTCGATATATATCTCTTCGGTGTGCTCCTGACGACTCCGACTAAGTGTCCATGGGAAGGCAGTGTAATTCCCAGGAACACATATGCGCACATCTATGTCCATGACGCGTTCCCAGAACACAGTGAAAGGTCGATCACCAGGACATGTTGATGGAAAGCCACCGGGGTCGATCTCTTCGCATGATGTAGAAGAGTTGAGTCTCATGAGGTGTTGGCGCAGTACTCCAGTTGTAGTCTCCGCTGGGAGGCCTGCTACAAAAAAGTCTGGGATAGTGTCTGAGGGGGCGGTTGAGAGAGCACCGCGCGGGAATATCCAGTAGTCCAACGATTTCGGCCCAATGTAAGATGGCTCACCAGGATCGTTACGTGTCGCTTTGTATGTCGCGTTGACACTCCATAGATTAGACTGCGGCTCGTCGGCGGAGATTGATGCTAGCTCTGATGCCATCCGGGACCGTATAACAAGGTGTTCTGCGATAGCCATTTGTGCAGGCTCGATATCCTTCCCAATCGTCCCGTACAGCCTGAAACCCGTACAATTATCGGAATTATAACGAGAAGGAATGTCCCTACATGTGGCTACGGAAATTAAACTAACTTTTACCAGAATTTGGTACAGAGGTTGTTGTATGGCTCCAAGAAGGATAAGACAGGCTGCAGGAAGTAAGAAAGCTGCGCTCGACTTTCTACCTGGCATTTTTTGCCGGGTCCAAATCGAACTCCAAATCAAAGGTGCACTTGTCCACCCGCGATCTGCCAATGCAAACATGTCTCTAATGCTCAGGAACTCATCCGGTTTTCGCCTCTGGCAAAACAGCACGGCTGCTTGAGCCAGGACTGCAGACAGAACTGGGACTGTATGATAGGTTACGCGGTTAAAATGAGTAGATGGTGGATTTTTATCTGTATGTTACTTACTTGTTATTAGTCCAGCGATGGAATTTAGTACATCAACTGCGGTTATCCAGTTGTGCATACTCGAAACATCATGAGCAAGGAAGCCTTGTTGTCGCCTGTATGAACCTGCGCTGATTGGTCGATGCGCAAGCACGCATGTTAACACCCATGGAATGATAATAAGTAAGATGTAGAAGCCGAGAAGCCAGAGGGCCCTCGTACGATATCGAAGCGGTTGCGCTACATGTTTATGGCTGCTTTCGCGGGATTCGCCTGGCTTTTCGCGGGTATCATCCATTTTGTTGGTTTTTGGGCAACTAAGTGGTAGAATCGCAGAATGAGGGCGACAGAGACGTAGGTAATGAAATTCGTGAAAAGTACTCCAGTTGTGTGGCAGGCTGTGCTACTGAAGCATGTAAGCCTTGGCAAGGCTGAGGTTTTAAGATGATCGCATTGCTAATTGGCTAAAAACCTCATCAGCCTTTACGCTGTGTAACATATGCAATACATAATAATGGGGCGCAGCGCGGGGCGCAATGTCTGCCTTTTGTTCCTGTGAATCAGGAGATAGCAACTGAATCGAGTCTGCGTATGCCTGTATACGATCGAACGACTATGCTTCAGAACCGCCGATATCCATTTTACCGAGGTTATCACTGAGCAGCGATGGGCATCGCTTCTCCTTCACCGTCCCGCTGTGGAAGTATGAGCGCCTTTGCAGAGAAGTAGTTGGCGATGTAATAACACCCATATCGGTAGGTGTTATCACCTCACGAGTGCGTGATCTGCGGTGTTGGCAGTAACATAATGAAACTCCCATCTAATCATAAAACCTAGAGCATCGACACGGATTCTACTATGGCTGGATTAGAATATATGCATCGACAAGAAAAGTGTGGATTCATAGGTTTCACGACGACGTTGTAGTGTTGAAATAGCCCATCTCGCTGACTCGTATTGTAACTGTTCGACCGTGAAACTTTGATATGTCTCTAACGTTATATGGTCAATACATCAAATTCGGGAGCATTTCAACGTAGGAGACGGCTGTTATGGAGTCATAGTATTGATCGTTCGACGGTCAAATAGCTGAAATGGTTGGGTAGCGAGGCGGGTGTCAGAGCGTGGATAACGCTAATTCTGGATTGCCTACCAGATGATTAGGCACGTGGTACAAAACTGCTTGCTACTCAGCTCAAAACAAGTGTTAGTCCACATCAAAGCGTGTACCCGTTCAGTTTCAGGCTTAAGCTTCGTGGAAACGCCAATGTAAGGCTGCGTGCGCTTTCGGCTAGCGGCTGCCACTAGTCGATGAGAGTGCCGTACGGTTCGCTACTCTAACGCTAGGGGGGTTGAGCAAGATTTCCAGACATGTACGTTGCCGCAACGACATGCAACAACCTTCCTTATCTTGGTACGACGAATCTGGTGGTACTGCGTTTGGTTCCACGCCGCTACGGTCTATGGTAATAGTTTGGGATTAGCTAGCCAAGGCCTGGCAAGGGAAACCGGTTCAGCTTGGCCTTTTAGCTGTGGGTATTGTGGTGCAAATTGAGCAGGAAGCTCAGTTTTCAGTACACGCTGGTGAGTTGGTGGATTCAATGATCATGCCATCAGACTGACCAGCTTGATATCCTGATATCCAGACGAGATGACTACACAGTGAAACCTTCCCTCCTACTAGTCGTGTACGACAGATCGAGCATCATGGTAACAAATGCCATTAGGTAGTTTTCTCTTCACATGCATGTGACGACGGTTACATGTAACTCCAGGGTATGTCGATGGTCGAGACGCTTTATGAAAATATGCAAAGAAGTACAGTGGACGGATTCATTGCACAGTTTCTTGGATAGTTTCTTTATGAAAAAAAAACAGGTCTATTACTAAAGACAAACCTCGACACTATCGACTAAGATTGCGAAACGCGAGTGCTCCTCAACAGAAATGCTAGACAACTCGATGTCTTCCTGAGCTGTCGCCTTCCGTGTATGGACTGAAGACACATCACATCGGGTCCTCCATAGCCCACAAACGCCTTTATATCAGCCTAATGCGCTTTTTTGTAGGCTTGGAATCGAATTTATTTTCCAAAGGTAGAAAATGCTGCCTCACCGTAACTAGAAGCCTCGGTCTCGATGAGTTTTGCATGTTCAGGACTGCGAACCGTAACTTTGACCGGGAAAGGCTCATTGAGAGTCTGGTGGTTGAGTTTCTGGTCATCAATGGGTCCGTTCTAAACACCTCATTTGTCAGCGATTAGTCTCGACAATATTATAATGGGAGGGTTCTCTTGAAACTCACCGGACTCAACTCAAAGCAGAACAGGATTCTGGCAAAGGCGATGAAGAGAGCTTGCTCCGCCACTTTCCAGCCGACACATATGCGACGACCGCCGCCGAAGCCCCAGAAGTTGTGCGTTGTGCGCAGATCCGAACCATCCATCCACCTTTCCGGCTCAAAGTCTCCTGCCTTGTTAAACTCGCTTGATAGCGCAATCGAGTTGATCAGCAGGTTGGTGCCCTTGGGGATAAAGTGTCCATCAAACTCGAGGTTCTCGGTGAGCTGATGGGGTGGAATAACGGGGACGGTGGGCCTCCAGCGCAAAACCTCCTTGATCATTGAGGCAATGTAGGGCATTTCAGACAGGTCGGACATACGGGGTAGCCGAAGGGAGTTTCCATCCTTGCAAATTTTGTCGACTTCCTCACGAGCCCGTTTCTGGGCCTCTGGGCGGGTAGCCATGGCCATGGTGAAGGTGTTGATCGACATGCGCGTATTGTCGCCGCCGGCAGCCATGACCGAGGTAGCAAGGTACATGGCTTCTTCATCATCACCCGTGTACTTGGTCTCTGGGTTGAGCAAGACGTCTCGAACAAATGATGGTGGAGCTGATCCATCCGTGACGGCCGACTTGACTGGCTTCCACCATTCCGAGAAGACATGGTGGTGGAAAGCGCCCATCTCGGCCCAGAAACTGCGCCACGGTTGCATAAAAGAGGGAATCTTGGCAAAGGCAGGGAAGAAATCGATCCAGCTGCGGTTGATGGACGCTACAAAATCAATGGTCACTTTCTGGTAGTCGTCAAGCTCCGCTTTGGTCTTATTGAGAGGATATCCCATGACGATTCGGTAGAGTACAGAGGTGGCATAGCGGTAGTTGTGTGCGTACCAGAGTTTAGGATTTCGAAGATAACTTCGGAGCATGTCGATGCTCTCGAGCTCCTGCATGCCAGCATACGTCTTGAGATTGGAGCCGCTGAGCAATTGATGCATGACGCGGCGTCCCTCTCGCCAGTCCTGTTCTTGCCGAATGACTGTACGCTTTCCATGGCTGACTAGGTCGCCTGCAATTGGCATATGGGGTCTCTCGTTTGTAATCTTTCCGCGTTTGGCAATGAGCTCCGTAACGGCACGGTCGGAGTTGAGCACGACCCATGTCTGGGATCCCATATGCAACGTGACCAAGTCTCCATACTTGATCAGGGAGGCAAGCTGGTGCGATGTTAGATAAAGGTACCGTTTTCCTCTAATAAACGAGGTCGAAAACTCACCCAGTTGTTGAAGGGAATAGCTCCACGGCGAGCTCGCATCATCTGTAGCAAGTTTCCTAGCACTGGCACACCAGAGGGCCCAGGCGGCATTGCCCATTGCTTTGAGGACCGTTTCAAGTCGGCGGGTTTCAAGTAATGGAGAAGTACTGCGCAGCTGCCAGCCAGAGCGGCGAAAAGGCTCAAAAGGGGGAGGTAAGAGTTCTCGGACTGAGCCATGATAGCACTGAAGGAGGAATGAAAACAGACGGCGTTGAATGATATGGTGCTATCCGAGCTGATAAGAAGTAGAAAAGCTTAGGGTCTCGCCCGTCTCAAGATGTAGCTGGGTTAGGCGCAAGCATAGCATTGTCATTTATTTAGTGTAGAGATGACCACGTAACATACACATGACCAATTCTACGGTGAGAGATATTCAATACAAGGCCACTTGCCGTGAATCTTCGCCGGACCATAATATCGCTTGATCTGGCACGCATGCGGTTAGCGGGTGTGATGATCGGGTCAGCCTCCGTCTTACCACTATGAGACGAGAAGCCTGTGGGCCGCACCTATGACATGCATGAGCAGCTTTCAAGCGTCGGAACTTCTAGTCTGCATCTTGCCTCATGCATATGGCCATATCTGACATCTACAAGGCAAGTAAGAGACGCCCGAGACCTGCCGGGAACTGTTTCGGCTTCTGACCAACCCGTAACATTCACCGCGCCTTGAGTATTGCCCGGGTTCCACACGTATGCTTGCGGGGGGTTGCAGGAAATAGGAATGTCATCAAATCGTGCATCCGAAGTCGGGATGAAAGTATAGCACGCCTTGCTTTCCAAGCGGTGTGGCTTCGTGAAGATAAAAGTGATAACACTTCCAGCCCCCAAAGTCCATCACTGTACCGAGAACCGTCTCTCACTCTCCCTCATTCTGTCTTTGGTTGGAGAACTTGACAGTAACTTACGATCTCCTTTAGCTACAAGCTCACTTCCTTTACAATGGGTGTTTCCGTCAAAGGCTACACCAGGCCAACTCATGGCATCTTTCGCTTCATCCCAGACCCGGTGGTTCCGTACGCTGAACTCATGCGTCTCGACCGCCAAGCTGGCTTCTGGGCCTTCTACTGGCACTACCTGATCGGTCTCGGGTTCGCCGTCAACATTCCCCCCTTTTCCAACCACATGGACCTCCAAACTGTCGCGCTCATCGCCGCGCACATGTTCATCTGGAATGTCGTCTTCCGTGGTATCACTTGCACTTGGAATGACAACCTCGACCAGGACTTTGATCGCCAGGTCGACCGCTGCAAGATCCGACCTATCCCCAGGGGTGCTGTTTCTACCAACGAGGCGCACATGTTCATGGGTCTGCAGATTGCTGCTGGAGCTGCAATCCTGTACCCCACGGGCAAGTCAACTCTGGTCCACGCTGCTGTGACCACGGCTCTCCTGTTCATCTACCCCCTCATGAAGCGCTGCACCGACTTTCCCCAGGTCGAGCTTGGTTTCGGTCTCTCATATGCCATCTTTGTCGTGTGCTCGATACTTGGAAAGGATCCTTTGTCGCCGCTGTTGGACCCATCTTTGAGGCTTTCAGACCGCATCGCCCAGACCGCTGCGTCGCCTCTTGCCCAGTCGGCTGTATACCTCTACATTGCTGGTATTCTCTGGACTGTCGTCTTTGACACGCTTTACGCTCATCAGGATTACCTCGATGACATCAAGGCTGGCGTCATGGGTCTCGCCGTACTTCTTGGCAGGAAGGGAACGAAGCCCATTCTCTCCATTGTGACTTTCGTTCAAATTGCTTGCCTCGTCATGGCTGGCAATCTGGCTGATTTTGGCGCTGCCTACTACGCCATCACATGTGGACTGACTGGTGTAATTTCGATCTGGTTGATCTGGGCTACCAACTTGGAAGACGGTGCCAGCTGCGCTTGGGCTTTCGGTCCTGGAAGTGGTTATGTGGGTACTTCCATCTGCGCCGGATTCTTGATTGACTTCATGTCCAAGAAGTATATCGTCTAGACGACTTGGCAAGACGTGGAGCTGAGTTGAATCTTGAGGTGAATGGTGGAACATGTCAAGATAGAGGTAGGTGGGGGGTGGAGAGCTGGTAGTTTGCTTGATATGGTCGTTGTCTAGTTTCACTTTATTTTCTTCCTCTTTTGTTTACATCAAAAGCTCGCAGGAGTATTGCGGGCAAGTCTTCCGATGTATAGTTGGTGAACAACGTAGCCGAATAGACCTTTCATTACAGTATGCTACGGGTTTTCCAGGCTCCCATGTTGTCAAAACAGCGGTTCGATAAGCCCATGATTGCGAGTGTCGTGAAAAGTTTTCCAACTTGGCGCATCTGTCCTTGTGTCCCAAGTGTTCCTCACACAGAGGGACATGTTCGTCGCGAGGACTTGGCAATGTGTAAGACTGATGTATGTGCATCAACGACGGTCATCATGCAATGTGGGAATGAAGGCTGGGAAACTGTCGAGTGGCTGCTTACCCTTTCCACGTAACCCTGCAAGCCAATCGGGGCAGTAGTCCTCGCAACATGGTGACCGTCCAGGCATTGTCATCGTGGCTGCGCACCGCACCCAAGGCTGACGCGACGGCGACGAGGCGAACCGAAGCCGTCATTGACCTTGGCCAATTCCGGTAAGCGGCATTCGCCCCGCATACTTACATCAGCATCCCTGCCGCACATCCTTACCCCCGACCCTATCCCCGCTCGCACAGGGCATGTATGCAATTCCAACAAAACTTGCCCGTTTTCTCCAAATCCCGTCCTCCCGCATCGCGACCCCCCACACCGGCTTGTCCCAGTACTACCATCCCGGCCCACCGATCCCCCACCCTGTTAACATGCAGGTCCAAAAAGACCGTTCCAGTTTCTCGACAGGTTTCTTGTCTGCATGCCGACGGGCAATTATGTATATGCAAGTCAGAAGCCTTGATCCCGTTGGCCTTATCACCAAAGTTTCCTTTTCGCTCTGCTTCCATCTCGACTGCCTTTTGTCTCTGCCGAGTGCGCATAGCCCCCACACGTCGAAGAGGTGGCCGTCTTACAGAACAGTCAGCTCGCGAACCGCCCCTTGTCGATTTTCAGCCACCAACAATCCTTCACCATGGCTGTTGTTGCTGCTGCCCCAAAGAAGAACACTTGGATAGTGACCGGCTGCAGCAACGGCATGGGCCTAGCTCTAGCCCGCTACATCCTGACAACCGGCGACAACGTAATCGCAACCTCGCGCAACCCCTCAAACACGCCGGAACTAGTCGAGGAGATCCAGTCGCATCCCAACGGCGCCTGGCTTCGCCTCGACGTTTTGTGGACGCAGGACGAGATTTCCGAAGCCATTGGCGCAGCCGACGCGCTGTTTGACGGCGGCATCACCGTCACAGTCAACAACGCCGGCTACGTGGTCCTTGGCGCCATTGAAGACATGGCGGAAGCAGACGCAAAAGCAGAGTTTGAAACAAATGTCTGGGGCTGCCTGCGCGTCTGCAAAGCCATTATACCCAAGATGCGGCAACGCAAAAGCGGCACCATTGTGCAGATAAGCAGTGTGTGTGGACTAGCCGTGTTTCCTGCTCTCGGCATGTATTCGGCCTCTAAATTTGCTCTTGAAGGTAAAGGGGAATTGTCTCACAAGCCAAATTATTTCTCTTTCACAACTCCAAAATAAATATTCACATCCGCTGATGCATTGCACATGAAGCCATTTCCGAAGCCATGGCGCTCGAAACATCATCTTTCGGTATTCGTACTTTGATAGTGGACTTGGGTGCATTCCGTACAAATGTCATTGCTGCAACGCCTGTGGTCGAGCCCTCGGCGCCATACAGAGCCCCGCACGTCGTTGCTGCTACCATTGAGTCTGAGCAGAACAAACATGGGAAGCAAATGGGCGACCCGGAGAAAGCGGTCAAAGTCATTCACGACGCTGTGAGCGGTAGGGATCCTAGGTTGGCGGATGTTTTGCGATTGCCGTTGGGCGCTGATGGGTGGATGGCCGCGGTGGGACATATGGAGCAGGTGAAGAGAGATTTAGACGTTTGTAAGGGTGCTGCGTTTAACACGAATATGCTGGATTAGGAGAGGTGGGCTGATGTGGAACGGAGAAGTTGGTGAGTGTGTCGGTTCTGGAATACACATACATGTATACTAGAGTAATGCTTCTCTCTCTCTCTCCTTACTACCATTCCCAAGAAAAAGAATTGAAAAGTATGCATCAACAACCTCTCCCAAGCCCCCCGGATCACCCTCCCACCTAAGACTTCCTTACCAACCACTCCAACTCCCCCGCCTGCTCCTCCGTCACAATCTTCCTAAACTTATCCACAGTAAGGAAATCGTGATCAGAGTACTCAAACCCAGGTATGACAGTCTAACCGACCGAAAATAAATGTTAGCATCATCGCTCCTTTCCACAGCAGACTACCAAGGGCATTAAACTGACCTCACTAATCAAACACCTTTCCTCCTCAGCCCCTTGCACTAAAAAACTAGCTTTGTACTTGCCCCCCTCAACAATCCACACGCTCTTCTCCCCCGCCTCAAAATCGTGGCCCACAACAAAACTCTCGATGCGTTTTTTCGCCCCCGGCTCGTCAGCATGGATGAGGACGTAGCGGGCTTTGCCCTGGATGAGCGTGTGGACCTGTGATCATATCATGTTACATCAGTGGGAAGAAGGGCTGCGTGTGTATTATACCTAATTGAAGAAAGGAGAGAAAGAGGAAAGAAAAGTTGGGATGAGTAGATAGGTAGGTAAAATGCTAGAGAAAAGAAAAGAAAAAGAAACGATGAATCAAAAAACATACCGTCCGCGCCTTATTCCGATGAAAATTGCCCTGTGGCGACTTGGCACTGAGCATGTAGTAGATACTCGTGCTTGCGTTTCTTTTGCTGTTGTCGCCTGAGAGCGGGGTGGGGGCGGTCATTTTCCCTCCATGATCATCACCTTCCTCCCTATCATCGTCCGCCTCTTCCCCAGAAGACAGAAATGGGTTCGGGACTAAATCTGGATTCCGGTCGATTTCCGCAAAATATCCACCTTCGACGTGTGGTTCTAGGCCCAGGGTGCGGATGAGAGATTGTGTGGCTGCGGACTCTGTTGCTGATGCTTGGTTTGCGGGGTACGAGGGGGTTAATTTGGTGGAGAGGCCGGGGATAGATGACATTTTCTTCTTCTTTTTCTGGGAGGGTTAGACAGGACTGTTGGTACTTTTCAAAGCTTGGTATGTGAGATGAGCTGGTGTCGAATATGGCAGTGTTAATGGCGTGGAGAGGGGGAAGTAAATAGGTAATGACGTCAGAGGTATTGCTTCCCGTCGTCAGTACAGAGGTGGTGTGCCCAAGGAAGACAGTTAAATGAATAAGTACTCCACTTTGACAGTAATTTCTTTACGCATATGCGATGAACATGTGTGCGAGGCCAAGTGTTTTGGAGCGTAGCAGGTCACTGAACATACGCTTTATGTGGGGTAAGGAGACAGAAGGTTTTGGTAAGCAGCTCATCGTAACACAAGTTTACAAATGCTTACGCTGACAAAAACCTTCCATGCAACGCAAGAAACGTGATTGAACATGGGTGCATCTCTGCTCTCAGGATAAACACAGCTTTCATGCTGTTTTATCCGGCAAATAGATTTGCAAACGCTCATGCCGCATCAAACGTATATATGTATATGCAAGTAACGATCCGCTAGCCGGATAAACTACAGAAGATGATTCACCATCCCTGCGCTGCTGGCCGTCGCATCATACTATTCCTATCCCGGTCCTAGCCTTGCCCTATCCTCTATATAACTGAGAATACGCTCAGGATTGCGTGTGGGTGTGTGTGTTCGCTCCGCGATTCGTATTCCTGGCAGCCACACACAGTGCGAAGTAATTAGACAATATCACAGATCTGGTATAATTACAGAGAATTTATGAGAAGATGATGAAAAAAGAAAAGGGGAAAGAGGCGTATTTTAGAGTGGGGCTAGATGAGAGAGGTAATCCGCCGCTCTCGACGATGCTACAAGCGCTACCACATGTCGTCATCGGCTCTGTTCTCTTGCTCCGTGTCAGGATAGTGTTGATAACCGCCTTTGTTTGATTGCCCCAGGTAATTTTGTGTGTTGGCGACACTGTAGCCACCGCCACCGCCATTCGCACTGTAGTTTGAGTGATGTGAGTCGCGTGGGTTTTGGCCGTTTTGCTGGATTTGCTGGGAGACTCCATTCTCCTGCTGCTGTTGAACGCTTGGCCATTCATTGCTTTTCTCGGATTGCTCATATTGCTGATGCTGCGAAAATCGTTAATTTCGTCACACTAATCTATTTGAATGCTGCCTACCTGCTGGTACCGCTGGTACTGAGCGAATTCATCTGGCTGCGATTGCTGGGGCTGCTGCTGTGGCTGCTGCTGCTGGGGCGCATATTGAACTTGCTGTGGAGCTTGCTGTGGTTGCTGCTGTGGCGGCGGCTGCTGCTGTTGTTGTTGCTGCTGTTGCTGTTCCTGCTCCTTCTTCTGCTGCGCCGCCTGCTGCTGTTGTTGAGCTTGCTGAGCCTGCTTCGCTTGCTTGGAATTGCCAATGGAAATCTGCGGGTGCATCTGCTGGACCTTTGCCAGATAAGAGTACATGAAGTTACTCAGCAGGACTTGCGAATATAGTTCGCGACGGGGGTTTGCAAGCTTGATGTGAGCCATTCGGTATATCGCACGTTCCTCTAAGATTGAGAATCGAGTCCAATTGTAATCAATGTCGGGCTTCAGGATGCGTGGCGGAGGCTCAGGTGATAGTCCGCGCGAGGAGTTCTTCTTGTGAGACGACTCCTTCTCACCCTTCTTCTTTCCCCCGAAGATGGAGGATAGTAAGCCGGGTTCTTTTTCTTTCTTGCCATCACTGGACGTTTTCCGAGCGCTCTCTTTCTTCCGCTCTTCCTCCAATTTGACACTTTCACGATCCAGTACTACACTTTCGCGACCACGGCCGCTACCTTGCATGGAGGTTTGTAGCAGGTCCAGTCTTGTATCATCATGAACGACATTCTTCTCCTGAGACTTGCTGAGCTTGTTCTTCACCTTCTTGGACCCCCCCTCTTTTTCCTTTTCATCCTTCTCTTTCTTGTCCTTTTCTTTCTCCTTGTCTTTGTCGCCACCAAACCAGCCCCAACTAGTCTTCCTTGGACCGCCTTCGGTCTCCTTCTTGTCTTTGGCCTTTTTGTCAGACTTTCTATCTTCTGACCGTCTCTCCTCTGGTGCATTGGGAATGATTGACAAGTTATCCACTCGATTGTTCATCCCGGGCATTGGGGATGAATGGCCGACTAGATCATCAAAGGACTGCGCGGGCTTGATAGGCGAAGCCTGGGAGGCCTGGGCATGACGGTTCGGTCGACTTGAAGATGTCTGTCGTTGTTGGCTTGCTGGCTGCGGTTGGGGCTGCGGTTGGTTGCGAGGGCCGCCTGGTTGAGGTTGCTGTTGGGACTGAGGTGGGGGCTGGCGTGAAGAATTGCGTTCGGGAAGCTGCATGTGCGGTGGTCTCCGGTCCTGCTCTTGTGGAGGTGGTGTCTCGACAATTTGAGGTACCTGTTGCTGGGGGTTGTAGCCTGGCAAGGGAGCCGTTGTCCTTCCATTTGATGCAATTCTAGAGTGAAACTTCCGTGGCTGGGGACCTGACTTCTCGCGCGATACAGGCTCTGTAGAGGTTAAGCTTGGTTGTTCCTCAGCAGAGCTTGGCCTGTCCATGGCAACCCCAGAAGGGGACCGCTTCGCCTGTGGCCGTGAGAAATTGCTGGGCAAGTTCTCAAAAGCCGAGTTAACGGGTTCCGACTGAACGCGAGCGAGTGGTAAGGGGGGCACATCGGGTATGCTCTCGGTCGAGTAGACGGGCGAACTGGAAGGCGAGTCTTCAGTGTCCGTCTCTGCCTGCCGGCCTGTAGCGAGTCGGCGAGAGAGGGGCGGGCCTCCTTTCCGCAGACTGCCTCGTCTGTATGTGGTGCGTGTCGATCGCTTCAACGTTCCCAGACCGCCCATCTTGCTGCCCGGTACGATGGGCAGGTCTCCATCGACGCCGCCTTCAGCGTCGAAATCCTTCTGGTCGATGCTCATCCGTCTTATCAACGCCACTGGATCTTCCTGAATGTGCTCTAGCTCCTGGAGATTGCTTAGGCCTCCGCTGGACTGTGTGCCGGAGCGTTTCCTCTCCAGCCTCTCAGCACCATCCTTGTATCCCGAGCCAGTGTCAATCTGCCTGGACAGCATAGACTTCTTCCTCCGCAGACCGGCATTGGAGCCCTGGCGGCCAACAGCACCCTCTGGTGACAGTGACTCGGCATCACCCGAACGACGTCTCGTCCGGTCAATCTTGTCCTCGATGAATGTCTTGAACTCCATGGGCGCCAGTTCGGGATGGAGCCGTGCGGGGACCCAGAAAAGCTTCGACTCCTCCTCTTCCGACATGGCTGGCGGCGACGGGGGCGAATTTGCGGACTTGAACGAAGGTAGGTCGGGGTCGGCATTATTAACGCCCATGGACATCCTCCGTATTGCCTGCAAATTGCTCAGTTCCTGCGCAAGACCTGCGGGACTCGATTCGTAGTCCAAATCATTGAGAGGAAACTGGTGCGAGGCCGTGTCAGAGTTTGAGCGGGACAGCGGAGGAGACAAGTGGGCGCCATTCGAGTTTGCCGGGCTGTTGTTCGCCTTGTCGAGAGGCATCTGGGGGCGGAGCGGGGATCTCGCGGGGGGCGCGTTAGGAAATGGATCAAAGGCTTCAAAGGCGCCAAACGACTGAATCGAGTCGCCGTTGGGGCTGGGAACGAAGCTCAAGGGGCGCAGGCTGCGTCGGTTGGACTCGGTGTCGCTGTCGCCGCCGTACAAGTCGCCTATGGCCTCGGTGACGTGATGGCTCTCATCGCTGATGGAAATCTGCGGCGCGTGGCCCCGACGCGGCGGGTGTCGCATCTGATACAAGCGGTCCAACTCTTGGGCGCGGTCGGTAGCCTGTGGGGTACGAGACGTGGTCAGCTTGGGTCTCCTTGGGGAGGGAGTTGGATTGGCGGCGCGGGCCTATGCCGGGAGATTGCAGCAGAGGGCAGCAGTCACGCATCCCAGCCCCAATGAGCCAGTCTGGTCTCTCCCCCCACCCCATGTGGGCAGCCAGACACGTGCCGGGGTGCAACTCACCATTTCGCGACGGGTACGGAGGTGCGGCGGACGGGAACGAGGGTCTAGGGCGAGGGTGATGGCAAGATTGCCACGGATTTAGGGCTGCACCAGGCCGGTGACGAGGGGGCCGGAGAGCGGGCGGCGGGAAGAATGGGCAGCGGAGGCGTGCAGCGTCGAAGGATTATAAATGAGAGCGACCATGACAACAGGGTGAGGAAGTGTATAGACAATCGTGCACACACTCTTGTCGGCAGCCAGCAGCAGGGCCAGGTTGCTAACGCAATGTGACTAGTCTCGAGTGTGATGCCTGAGGCGGAGGGCGCCCCGGCCATGATGAGCGCACCTCGCCCCATCATCATCACCACCACCATCACCACCATCGTCGCCACACCAGACCTCTCGTGCCGGCCTGGGCCTTACTCTTGAGCCTTGCTTGGCGATAAACATGGCTTCCGCTGCTCCATTCGCAGTCAACGGCTTTGTTGCGGTGCATGCACAGCTGCCTGGCCGTGGCTGGTGACGAGCAACGCAGCCGTCTCCCAAGCTACTTGTCGATCCCCAGCGTACCCAACTGACGCCGAGCTTGGGTGCGCTGGAGGCATGTCCTCTTCATGCGACCGGCCACACCCCCTCTCAGCCTACGGAGGAGACGCCCAGACGGTACTCCCCTTTATGGCACGCCTTCGCCGGCACCTAGATTCACACTGCATCCCGCGAGCCGCCCAGGGGTAAGAGTTCCCTGCATCTACTCGTCCGTTTGTGTCTCCGGACTTGTCTTGTACACCCGCACGCCAACGTCATGTCATGCCTAAGCGCCGACCATCCGAACCGAGAACAACGTCGAATTACAAGGAACTACAGAATGCTTTGACGAATCTCCAGAATGAATCTCCCCCAAAGTCGTGCTTTGCCCCCTATTATAACACCAAACCAGACGATGCAGGCCACGGCCGCTCTCACTCACCAAGCTCCGCTCTTGCGCTTCCAGATGAAGACTGCGGAAGCCACTGCGCACGTGACTGCGCCTAGCGTCAGATAGAGATTCAGGTAGTCGTACTCGTCTTCCTCCTGCTTGGGGAACGCGGTAGACGGGTGTGTCGCGCTCTCCGCCAGCTATTCAACGTCAGCTCCGCACAATGTCGTCAGCAATACAAGCACTTACATGGACAAATAGCTCCGAAATGCTGTTCCACGTGGTACTGACATGTAGTGGCGGCGCCATCCTTAGCGTGCTCGTGTACTCGTCGGGCTGCTGCTCGCAGCGCTGCATCGTCTTGTCGAGGTCTGCCTTTAGTGCCGTGTACACGGCTGGCAACTGGTCTAGTAGTGGGTACTTGTTCCGCAGCTCAACTATATACGCAAAACTGGTTGGGTCGCTCGAGTCGTATGTGTAACACAACAAGTCGCACGCGTCCAGCTTGGCCTGGTTCTCCAGAATGGCAGGCTCGAGCTCGCCAAGCTCCTCCATGATCAGGTAGCATTGCTTGCCGCCCTTCAGCTCGACGCTGTTGACTGCCGATCGTGGTTTGATGGTGGGATGGTATGTTTGGCTGAACGGGCGCTGTAGAAAGGCTGAGAGTAATGCGCTCTTTCCACTGCCGCTGGAGCCTAGGACGTAGCATAAGAAGACGTTGCGCTCAACCCTCCCCGGCTTCCTCCGTCGCTTCCTAGCCTTTGTGACTTTCAGTGCGCTCGTCGTTCCTCCACGTTCCCCACTCTCGAAGCCTAGGTAGGCGAGATACGCCAGCGTCGTCTTGGGCTCCTCGAATGTGGTCATGCTCCACTGGGCGAGCCATCCCTGCAATGTGATGTATCCTGCCTCGTTACGGACTGTACACGACGGGAACGCAGAGTCAACCCAAGACGCGGGCATGCCAGGCGTGGGAGCGAAGAGATTAGCAAGCTCCCTGTCGTTCAATCCGCCGTCGTTGTCCATGTCGAACTTTAGAAACAGATCGACAAAGAAGCGGTAGCCAGAGGGACTCAGCTCGGCCGACGAGAACTGGGGCACGTCAAATTTGGGGTGCAGAAATGTGTCCTGGAGACTGAGGCTGTCGGTGTAGTGGAATTTCCTCAAGATGATCCAGATTGTTTCGTGCCGGCCTTTCTCTGCGAAGATTTTGTTCAGTAGCAAGAAACCCTTTTCGTCCATGCCATGCTCTCCCGTGGCGCCGGGAGCAAATCGCTCCATGGATCGCTTGATGTTTGCCAAATCGTCTTCGCCCAGCGGTTTCTCGAAGCACTTTATCTGGAAGTCGTGAATCTCCTGGTCGTTCCAGTATCCGTCCTTGTCTGTATCGCACAAGTGGAAGACGCGCTGGAGAGCAGAGACGGCGGCAGGCTTGAGAGCGTTCTCCTTGGAGTCGTACAGGGGCGCTATCGGGTGTGTGACGGCCTTTTGGCAGAGGAAGAAGACCTCGTTGATGTTGTGGTGCTCCTTGGCACTGACGCGGATGCACGAGTCAATCTCCTTGAACTCGTTCATGACCGGCAGCATCTCCTCGGACACGACTTGGGACGTGGTGCCGTTTGAGGCCAGATCGGACTTGTTGGCGCAGAGCACCACTGGCACGTTCACGCCCAGCGAGCGGAAGTATGGCATCCAGAACAAAGCCACGCGCTCGTAGCTGTAGTGATCCGAGTATACGAGGAGGATGACATTGGACTTGCGCAGCTCTTTTCGGAGAGCATGGCGCTCGTGGGGCAGCGCAGAGGTATCGACGATGGTTGTGGTGACATTGTCGGGCGTTCCAAGCGTGGGCGGTAGCGTTACCTGGGGGAGGACAGCCTGGATCTTGGCCGTGACGAAGACATCCTTGACAAGAGAGGTGATGATGGAGCTCTTGCCGACGCCGTCGTCACCGCATAGACATATTCGTACTGGGGGAGGCAAGATTAGTCGAGACTTTTGCGGCGGGGTGTGTACATACATACCGGTCGCCATTCCCTGACCGCATGCTCAGTGCATCTTGGACGAGCTAATTGAAGCCGAACGTGTTAGTGAGAATAGATGGTGTGTGAGCCGTCTCCTGAAGACCAGACGCTCTGACTGCAGAGCGCGATACACGTCGCCAGTGATTCGGTGGCCAGCTCCACCGGTGGGCTGTCAAATATGCTTGGCACACGTGGGAGAAAGATAGGCATGTTCCCCCGCCAGGCCCTGCAAGATTGGTTTGCTGGGATGGCAACATGGATGGCCACAAGGATATAGCATCTAGGACGGGTGCTGCTTGTTGGTTACGCAGCAAGCAAGCTGCACGTGCCCAAGCCCCTGCTATCCCGCACCGCTCCCAATGAGCGCAGAGGACAAAAGGACAAGCCGTCGCTCGGGATTCGGTACAGCGAGGGCACGGGGCTCGTGAGGCGACCGTCTCCGCTTCGCGCCTCGCCAGCTACCCCAGATCCCGTCGGTACCATGGCCCGGTTCCATGCTCTGCGGCGGCCACAAGCTTCCTTCTCCGCGCGCGCTCAAATTGGCGCTTGTCGCTCTTTCTCGGCCTTTTGTTCGCGCGTCCTGGCATGACGACTCCACCCCTCCCAATCCAAGGCCGTTAGTTTGCGACAGATTACACTGCAGCAGCTATGTTGTAAGTCTCCCATCTTCCAGCTGACCGCCTCCCCGCCCACCAATCGCGGCGCTGCCAGGCTCCACCTGCATGACGAGCTCGACTGATACTGACATGTCCATGTGTACAGCGTGCTACCTCCTCCTCCACGCTATCCCATCGGAGGCTATCCAGGCGCGCAACCAGGCCAGCTTATCGAGACGAATAACACGCTGAGCCATCCTACGGGTCCGGAATATCAGCTTGTCGTGGGAGAAGGTACTTGATCTCCAGGCGAGGGCCCCAAGCTTGCTGTGTGTGTGCATATGTGTGTCGTCTTCATACTGATGCCATGATAGGTACCTACGTGCTCCGCGATGACCTCCACCTAGCCACGCCCCCGCCTCACCCATCTGAAGCTCCTGTCCACAATCCCAATCCTCTCGCGACTACGGTATCTCCGCCAACATCCGGTACCAAGCTCTCCCTCGTCGCCCTTGCACCTCGCCAACCCTCGCAATCGCAGCTCCACCGCTTCGGTACACGCACCAGCGCTCGGTCGCAGCTACCCCAGAGCATACAGGAATCGCCGCATGAGACGAATAGCCAATCGAGCGATGTCGGCTCCCACGGCGCCAACGGAATCGTGTCATCGCCTTTGGACGGCCTGAAGACACCGGTATTCGGCGAGGGAAATGCAGCCTTGGCGGTGCTTAATGGCAAAGACTCCAAGGATGCGTCTAAGAGGCGGAAGCCCAAGAGCAACATTGTTAAGAGCAATTCGTCTTTTGTGTCCAGAGTCATCCCACACGAAGCGCTGACAAAGCGGCTGCAAGAACACAACCCCAACGGCCTGTACGCTTTCGCCAACATCAACCGAGCTTTCCAATGGCTGGATCTGACGTCGCCCACCAAAGAGGAGCACATGACCAAGATTCTTTTTACCAAAGCGCATGCGTTATGTCACGACATCAATCAAATCACAAAAGGTCCAAACCACCTAGACATTATCATAGGATTCTCGACGGGTGACATGATATGGTATGAGCCCATGTCGCAAAAGTATGCGCGCATCAACAAGAATGGCGTCATCAACGCAACGGCTGTATCGGATATACGGTGGCTCCCCAACAGCGAGAACCTCTTCCTGGCGGCGCACATGGACGGAAGTTTGGTAGTGTATGACAAGGAAAAGGAAGACGCCGTGTTTGCTCCCGAAGAGACGCTGTCGGGCTCGGAAGACGGGTTAACGGACGGAGAGAAGAAGCTGAAGAAGCTGTTGACAATCAAAAAATCGGTCAATTCCAAGAACCAAAAGACGAACCCTGTCTCGTACTGGCAAGTCTCAAGATCAAAGGTCAACGCGTTTGAGTTCTCGCCGGACCGCCGCCATCTTGCCATTGTGTCAGAGGACGGGTCGTTCCGGATCATGGACTTTCTCCGGGAGAAGCTGATCCACCACTATATGAGCTACTATGGTGGCATGATGTGTGTGTGCTGGTCGCCAGACGGCCGATATGTGGTTACCGGAGGCCAAGACGATCTGGTGTCAATATGGTCGTTGGAGGATAGCATGCTGGTTGCACGCTGCCAGGGGCACAACTCGTGGGTGACGGCAGTGCAGTTTGATCCATGGCGGTGCGACGAGCGCAATTATCGCATTGGCAGTGTGGGGGAGGACTGTCGCCTGTTGTTATGGGACTTTAGTGTGGGCATGCTGCATAGGCCACGGGCGGTGAGTTTGAAGTCTGGTGAGAATGGTGTCATGACTGACGTTGGGTTAGGCTTCGGTACGACACCGCGGCAGCATCGCGTCGTCGAATGTCAAGATGCAACGAACACAAACGGGCAATTCGACCAACCGACTACGATCCAACTCGAACCTTAGCGCAAGCAGTATGGTTGAGGAAGACGAGGTGGTGCATCCGGTGGAGCCTCGGGCACGTACGGCCATGCTGCCTCCGGTACTGGTGAGCGGGTGCAATACGTGAAGGGGTTGAGAATGGCAAGCTAATGGCGTGATGCGACAGGCAAAAGCGGTTCACGAGCATCCACTATGCTGGCTTGGATTCGAAGAAGATTGCATCCTCACATCATGCAAGAATGGTGAGTCGCGTCAGCAAAAGTTTTCCTTGATCACCTCATATCCACTCATGACCCGCACGTTGCAGCCTAAGACGTTGCGATCTGCGATAAGGGTCGGTTTACTGTGGCGCATGTGCTCGTGCGCAGAAACACGCGCCCACGCTGGTGCTACCCAGGGACCCGCTGGGTAGATTTGTTGAACTCGCGATGCGGCGAAACCAGAGATAAGGAAGTGGATCGATGCTGACTTTCTGTGACTGTAGGCCACATCAGAATATGGGACCGTCCCAAGGAAGGTGCGGGCAACGATGACAGCAGCACGTCAGCGAGTGCAAAGGCCGGCAGCTCGTAGGTGGTGTTGATGTGTTTGTTCAGGATTCGTACGGGGAGGAGGGAGTGGTGGTGTTTGTGTGCAACTGCTCCGGGATGACCCGATGCAGGTGGCCGGTTCATAGACTTTCTCTCACATGTAAGGAGGCGCTCGCCTCTTCAGCCCTACGCGTGGTTTTGCGTGCAGTGGGCAGCAGCTGGCAAAACGTCAGACACTGGGCGTGGGCAAGTGTATTGTTCTAGAACAGTTCTAGGGCAGAGCCGTCCCATAAGCTCTGAAAATCAAGTTTTCTTATCTCCCGCATGCAAGACGGTGCCGAAACCGCCAACTGCTTTTCCGGCCGGTAAGTGTGTTGGTATGTGCCTCGTCAGAGTCAAGTGCAGTGTAGTGCAGTGCGGTGCAGTGCGGTGCAGTGCGGTGCAGTGCGGTGGATAAAGGACGGGTTGCGGGAATTACTGTAGTCGCTGTTAAGGGTGGTGCAGGCTCTTGGGTTACGGGCCTGTATGAGGCTCTTTTGATCTGTACCGGTACCCACCGGTGCGCCAATGCACGGCTAGCCGCAGCATGGTCAGACTGCTGCAGCAGAGCAGTTCAGTAGTGTAGCTAGCAGCTGGCTGGTTCACTACCTGGCAACCATGGCTCGGCTTCATCGTGGCGATCAACGGCGTGGCCGGATTCTTCCACGGCTCAGGGCACCAAGGGTTTCGCTATCGAGTTTGACTGCTCGCAAGCTTGTTGACGTGTTAGACACCGGCGACGTGCAGCCGGCTCGCCCTTGTTTCGGACTTGTCTTGGCCGATGCAATGCGTGCCTGGTTTGTACCACAATTTTCTCGGGAGAGCCGCACGCTGCACGCACGCACGCTGGACGTCTGCAAGTCTATGTAAGCTTGTGGATAGAAGAGTGGAGACGCTCTGCTGCTTTCGTACTGTACGCTCTGTTGCTGTCTGCCCAGCACTTTCACATGAGTCCAAAGGCCGCGCGTTGGTCTTTGATGGAATGAATGACTGAGCTGTATGGCCGCCTGTGTCTATCGCGCCGTTCACGGCCAGCTATCGGGACACCTTCTTTCACGCTCCCCCCTGCACATCCAACACCCAACCACCGCCGCCAGAAAATTTCATAATCTGTGAGAGACGGGCGCTAGGGAAGAGACAAATGATGCGAGCAGCCGGCGTCTCCACTTAAGTTGATGCCCATGCCCATGAGCTCATCAGGGTGCAGCTCTGCTGGTTACGCCGCCCTTGCCCGCGCATCCCACGCTCAGCGCGAGACATGTATATGTAAACGCAGTAGCAGCACGCGGCCGCCCTTGGTCTGCTACCATCATCCCTCGGTCGCTGTAGCCTCTCACCATATCGCTGTCACCCGCCCTCCCTCCTCCAAAACCACCTCAACCATCTCAAGCATCCCACTCCCAAGTATACGAGGAGCCGCCTCTACCGCAGTACCGACTCTCCCTCGGCTTCTGCTGCGCCCGACTGATCTGCTGGCTTGCATCAGCCTGCACCTGTGCCTGCGACTTGGCCCAGCTGATAGTTAAATTGCGCCAACCCCGCACCCTCTGCCGACGTGTAATGGTCGTCTTGTCTTTGTGGTGATCCAGTGCTTGTCCCTCGTTACATGATGCCTCGCCCAAGTGTCGGAGTATTCGGCAAACACGCCGCGCCTACCCTGGAGATCAAGTATGCTCTGCTGCAAAACCTTAAGCTGACCGCCCTAACCCCTCGCGCAGGCCCGAGTCGCCCTTTGTTGTCTTCTATGGAGAGTCGTCCGAGTCGCATGAAACGGAGCTCAAGGGGAAGCTGGTCCTGAACAACCCAGAGTCCATGTCAGTGAGGAGCCTGCGCATAACACTCACAGGCACCCGCAAAGTCTCGTACGCTAAACTCCACTTGCCGCAACCACCCCCACCACATGTACATTGGCTAATCCGGTGCTGCACAGATGGCACTTGACCAACACCGTGAGCCCGCAACCCATTACCCAGAAGACAAACTTCCTCGTCGACGAATCCCACCTGTTCCCCGTCGATGTCGGCAGCAAGACCAAAGCCCACAAGCTCAACGCCGGCTACCATGAGTGGGACTTCAAGTTCAAGCTGCCCCCGAATCTCGACCAGAGCATCGAGGGGCTACCGACAAACTGGGTCGTTTACAGTCTCAAGGCGTCCGTGGACAGAGGCTACATGAGCAAGCAGCTCACTGCTAGCACCCACATCCGCGTCATACGCACCCTCGGACGCGACATGCTCGAAACCATGCCCATGGAGCAGATCAACGAGGACATTTGGGCCAACAAGCTGGCCTACAAGATCACCGTGCCACAGAAGAACTACATCATCGGCACGAGCATCACCGCCGACTTTGTCTTGATTCCGCTGCGCAAGGGCGTCGAGATATCGACCATCAAAATGGAACTGATAGAATCCCGTCAGCTCTTCGCAGAGTACGCTGGACGCCGCATAAGCCATCAACAGGAGATGCAGGTCGCGGTGACCGAAGGCAACATGCCCGCCAACTCTGCACAAAGAGTCCCTGATGGCACCGATGACCCAGATGCCCTGTTCGACGAATCTCACCGCTTCTCCATGACCCTCGATCTCCCCAAGTCGCTCAAGAGCTGTCGGCAATCAGTAGATACCGAGAACATACGATTATCGCACAAGCTGCGTTTGTACGTCAACCTCAAGAACCCCGAAGGCCACACAAGTCAGTTGCTCGTTAAGAACCACGTCCACCTCTTCATCTCGCCCAATCTGCCTCCGAACGAAGACCAGAGTGTAGTGGTCGATCAGAACATCTTGAACCAGCAGGCCATCCAGGATGAGGTCAATCAGAATGCACCCCCTACGTATGGACTGCATCAACTTGACTCGCTTTACAACGACATCGATCCGTCTGGTTTCATGACGCCCGGTGGCCAGTATAGCATGATGAACAGTGGCGCCAACACTCCCTTTTACGCTCAGAGTAGACGTGGCTCGGCTGAGAACCTCACATCCTTGGACGCGGCCGTACATCAGCCAGGCGGTGGCGCATCTGCATTGGCACTCCAGCACCGTCTTGCAAACCTCAGCATGAACCACGACGACCGTACAGCCCACTTCCAGCCGTCAAGACACTCGTCGGGTGATAGTACACCCGCCAACAATGCGGAGCCAGCCTACTTTGATCTGCCCACGTCAAATTACGACATGGACGCTCTAGCGCGGACGCCAAGCTACAACACTGCTGTGCGCACTCCCATTGGCTCAAGGACTCCTGGTGGAGTGGACATGATGCTTCCCAGCTACGAAATTGCGACATCAAGACCAAGCTCTCCGAACAGAAGTAGAGGCAGCAGAGGAACGACCCCTAGTCCGGCTCGCAGTCTGGACACCTTGAACGAGGAAACCTACCGGAACACGCAAATGAATAGTAGGAGGCAAAGCCCCAGGACTAGTGATGATGGAAGGTAACCCACCCATCTTGACACTTCTCTTCACCGTTTTGTCTACTTCTGTGCGTCCTGGTAGTCTTCGATGAGCTTCTTACGTCTTGTTTTTGACAACGAGCGTTAAAGCAACCGAACACCCAGGTTCATGCTGGTCATGGCACTCTTGCTGTCCGTCACGGCTACTATTGTCTTTTTTTTTCCTTCACATCTTTCCACCACTACTCTCCCATATATCCCCACTCCCAAAAAACACGCACTCTTCAGTTTTTTTCTTCGGTTTCTCTTGTTAGATTTTACTAGAGGAGTACCATCTTTTAATACCCGGTTCGCGCATACAGTCACCCTATTGTCATCGTCGCCGATGACCCCCTGACCCCAACGCTATCCTACTCGTCGACTTCGTCTACAAGCTCGCTAGCCTCACCTCTGTCACCATCGCTGGACCCCACATTCCTATCGCCACTGTCAGCGACCCGAAGTCGTAGCAGCTCGTCTGGCTCTGGTGGTGCTGCTTTCCTGCGTGTCCCAAGACCCAAACAACGGCCTAGGTCCTCATCTACTTCTTCGACTGGTACCTCCATCCAGGAGACTTTGGAGGAATTATCTGGGTTCAGGAGTCTGCTGAGAAATGTCGAGTAGAACATTGATTGGGTTGGAAGTCTTTTTATTTCTATTTTCCCGAGCCTTTCTTTTTGAAAGTGACTCTGTTGTTATGGTATAGACATGGATGGACACGGGATTTTTTCTTCTTCACATTCATGGGTTTGCATTATTAGAATTATCATTGTTCTTGTTGGTTTGGTCGGTTGATCGGGAGGGGGAAACTGGAGCAGGGCTACTATACCCACTTTTTCAGCCTTTTATTGCTGTTAACTTTATCAGATGAAGAGATGACAATATTGATTCATCTCAAAACACTTTCTTCGTCTTTGATTGATGCCGTAAATATCTAGTGGTAAAAAAGATCTCTCTCTCTCTCTCTCTCTCTCTCTTTTATAGGTACGACAAGTTGACTGGAAGGGAGAAGAGAAAAGTTAAGCAACTCTCCAAGTTGAGAACATAAATAGTTGGTGTAGAATGGAAATGCTGTAGAGGTCAGTCAAAAGAAAGACGCGGTTTATTCACAAAGACCAACTATTTCATGCTGAAAAAGAAGAAGGAAATTAGAGGAAGGAGAAAAAAACACACAAGGGGGTATGTTACAACCGACTGCGCTATGTAAACAGCCAAAAAAAATAGAATAAAAAAGAAGATTCCTCGTGTACAATCACGCCAGAAAAAGGAGGAGAAAGACTCTCCTCATATTCCCTAGTCCATGCTGCTATTCTTCCCAAGCCAATGCCTTCCCCCACCCGGCCCCCCCCCCCCCCCCCCCCCCCCCCCCAAAAAAAAAAGGAGAAATTGCTGCAAATAAACACTACAGCAACAACAACATCAAAAAAAATTCAAGCTGGTCCAATACCATTAAACAGCTTATCCAGCTTCAACTCGTCCACATCACTCGTCCACTCGTGAATCCTCGGCAGCGTAACTCTCCACCCACGATCCTCCATCTCCTCGAGCAGCGTGGCCGTCTTGCGGTCGCCGTCTTCGTGGTCGGTGGCGCAGATGACAAAGGTGGTGAGGTAGAACATGACGAACGGATATTTTGAGTTGAGAAAGTGCTGGATGTAGTACTGCCAGGCGTTTGCAGAGGAAGGACGGTCAAAGGCTGGAAGAAACAAAGGTTGTTGTTAGTAGGGGGGAGGGGAAATGCGGTGGTAATGGTAACGAGGAGGCTTTGGGGAAAACATGGGGAAAACTTACGCATGGCGTTCCAGCGGTAGACGTGGCCTTCCCATGTGGCAAAGTTTAGGCCGCTTTTTCCGAGGCTTTTGATGGCGGGCATGGGCCAGGCGCAGTAGTGGGTTTGTATTGAGCCTTTGGCCATGATGGCGTTGGGGTGCTTTTGTCGGTAGCTCTCTGCAAAGTCTTGTAGACAACTAGCTGGTGGCAAGGGAAGGGATAGGGAGCGCCCGCTTTCGGAAATTGTTGTATTGCTCTCGTAGGGGAAGTAGAGGTCAGGCGCGCCGTCGGAAGCTTGAACAATAATGGGTCGGGTCTGTGGTTCCTCGTACTCTGTCTGAAGTGTGACGATGCCGTAGCGCTCCATGTCTTCGATGACACGCCTGATGAAGCGGTTGTCGTCCCGAGTCATCTCCTGCGAGCTCATCCTCTTCTGTCGTGCGGCAAGCACCTTTGCATCTGGGTCATAGCATCTCCACCTGTTGCCTTCGTGTTGTACTTCGCCGGGCGGTGGGTAGCGCAGTTCGGCAGTGCACTCGATATGAACCTCATCTAGGAAGATTTCCTGTACAGAAGGCGGTATGATCTCGCGGATGACCCGCTTCGCCATTTGCCTAGGTGAAGGATCTCCGATAAGCATCATGAGTGTGTCCTGCACAATGTCGATTAACCGGAAAGGTAGTCCAACTTCTCGATCGATGATGATGAACTGCCACGAGTCGACTACGATAGGATCATACATTGTCGTCTTCTTCATGCGTAGGTGGTTCTTGATTTCTTCCAACGTCAAAGTGGTACTGTAATCGACGTTTTCCAGCTCATCTAAAGTCATTGCTGAGCGGTGGCGACTGATGAACAAATCAGGTTCCGTCGGGTGTACCGTTGCATCGGCATGTGTGCCTTCGTAGACGACTAGGTACAACGATGCAGTTCGCTTTCGAAGTTCATCCAGGAACGCCCGTGTTAATGGGTCGCCAATAGCCATCTGGCCACACAGGTAATTACGAGATTCTCGCTGCACCCACAATTGACCTTCTTGTCGGAGACCTGCAGAGGATGTGAAGTCTCCTTTACTGGTTGGTATGAAGCCCATATACACACCAGTAGAGCATTCGCTTAAAATACTCCCTGGGTCATACCAGTGGTCGTTGTAGAGCCTCAGCATCAACAGCTTGCAGATGGTGGTGTAGTCTTCAAAGTTGGAGCAAATGCTCGCAAGTGTCCAAGGCGTGAGCAAGGTGGGAAACCAGCGATATCTATAAACTGTCAGAGACAAGCATTCAGAGTTTCAATAAACCTACAGTATGTCCCAACATGGCTTTGTCATCTTCAGTCCTTCGGTGGTACTTGGTATAGTGCCGCCGAGCAGTTGAATTGTCTTAATGTCGCCACCAGCGAGGGTTTGGGCGCAGATTGCGACACGTAGGTACTGCACGGCATGCGGGCGCCATGCTTTCTCGAAATAGTCACAGTATTCTTCCAGTAGACTAGCCTGACATCCCATCAAGAAGTCGTCAATACATTTGGATCTAGTAGCATGCTCAAGTGTTGAAGCTTCACTGTCGTTGAGTACCATGATACGAAACCAGGCGCGGATTATGTCAGTGCCATTATCCACGGTGGTTTGTTCTTTCTGTTGAGGCGAATCGGTTTGTTTGCGCGAGTCATCCAAATCTGGCACGATGCTGTATAGTCGCCGGACGCTATCAGCACAGAGATCCTGGTAGAAGTGCTTGAGGACCAGAATGGTACCATCGTCAGGCATTCCTTGAAGGGAATCGATGGGTATTCTGGGATCCAATGGTGATCGGAGGATGGTGATCGTCTCGCCCAGACTGACCCTATCTGGATGAGGCGTACCCGTGTGTACTCCAGGAGTTTCTGGTGTTGGACCACGCTGCAAGTTCTGCACTGTCCTTTGCGTTAGCCAGTGCCGTCTTACAACGAGCGCGAACTACCTACTAAGTAACGAGTCGGCGAGCTGTCGCACATCACTCTCGAGTTTTCCAAGCCACTTGATATAGTCCTGAATGTCTCCACCACCAGGGTAGAAGCGATCCCTAATCTGACGTCTGAGCTCCACGGATTGGCGCAACTTCATGACCTTTTGTTTTGCAACGTCAAGGCTAAGTACCACAATCCTCTCTGCTTCTCTCTGGGTCTTACTCCATCGTGCGCTCAGATCCTTCCATTCCTCGGTGTGTCGTTCGCACCATGGATCGCTCGCCCCCGAAGGAAGCGCAACCCGACATGCACGTCCGTCTGTTTCGACCGCTTCGCAGGCGGCCCCGATAGTAGAAGGCGATTCCGGGATATCGCTCAAACGGAGCAAGCGGCGCGAGTTGCCTCGAAAAGTGGGACGCTTTTCATGCGAGCTGCTTATACGAAGTTGAATGCTCATGGTGGGGGGGTTATTGAAGGGCTGCGATAAAGGACGGCAATCAAGACTACGAGGGAGAGGCTCTCATATTGATTTCTGACTGTCAACCCCGGGGTATCGGCTAACAGGCTGTCCGTACTGTCGGTAGGGGGCCCTGTGGGGTCTATGGCGGCGGTTCCTGCCAGGCGATGCTGTTCATTGCGGCACAGTTGACAACAAAGCAAGTTACTACGTACATGTGGACTCTCCAGCCGTTTTGTTTTATCGGCGCAGCGCACAATTATCCATTGGATGATGCGCGGGTCGGGGGCCACTGGCGCGGCCAGTCATACTCGTTCGCACTGCTGCATCACAGGCATCGCATTGCGTTCGGAACGCGTGACATGGACCGAACGGTACTGTAAGCGCCATGCGCGGTAAACAGCCAATGTCTGTGAGGTAATGGGCCGCCTGATCTTGGGCATGGTTTCAACTCTTCCATACAAGGGCCCTTTGCCAAGTACAGCGGCTATGGTCCAGTCGTTGACAGGCACGGCGTTGCTCTAGTCCTATGAGGCGTTTTGGCCGTACTCGAGGCGCATCAATGGCTGCTGCGTATTGCCCACGACAACTGTGCCTCACGCTGCTATACCGCCATCAGATCATTGTTGATTTCCTGTCAGGGCCTATGAAAGTCTCCTCATCCTTCAAAGCCCTTGGAAAGGTAGGTGTCAAAGTGAGCCGCGCGACTGTATCGTCTACAGCGCAAATACCTCCATGTAGGTAGGTTGGTCCGTCGCCAAGCTTAGCGACGGGTCTGAATAGTACAGATGCAGGTAGGCGCATGCCGCTCAAGCGTCAATCAACCAGTAATCGATGTGGTGGTACACGAGCAGGACCGTGACAGCCTGGCCGCATGCTGCTTGTGCCACCCACCATGGAAATAGCAGACGCAGATTGGTGGTCAAAAATCAAGCCTACGGCGGTTAGAGAAGCGCTGATGCACTGTGAAGTTGGGGCACTACGAGCCGTCACACGCCAACCGAGCGGGCCGGGCGGTCGACTCGCGCGATCCCAGAACATGAGGAGTTCATGAAATCTATCAACTCCATTGCGATGGCAGGTAGAGTATTGCTGGCTGCAACGACATCGCCGTTGCCGTTGCCGTGCCCCCTCCAGGCTCAGACGATGAAGGCAATACCGTTGGGTGTCAGTGCAGCTCAAGTAGAACTACGCCGCATGCCTGCATTGCCTACGTGCCGTGCCCCCTGGACCCCTGTGCAAATATCATCAACTGTTTTTGGTGGAGCCTCAATCTTCGTCTGCCACGATGACCAGAAGACAATGTTGTTCCGCTAATAGTAAAGTTAAGCGAGAAAAGAGTTTCCACGCCCGATGCGATATTGACGAAGCCAGGGTGAGGTGAATGGAGGCGGTCAGTACCAACAATAGTTGAAAGTGCGCGGGCTGGGTGAAACCAATTTTCGTCAATGTACGCCCTGTGGCGTCCGCGGCCTTTACAACTCAGGAGGCTGGGTATCACCTGAGGGAACAAGAACCGGGAGGCTTTGCCGATCAATATTACGCGACCTGCCGTTTTCGAGCAATAAGAACAGGTCGCCGCGACGGTTTGAATGTTGTTGTTGGTGGTGGTGGTGACTTTGAAGTTGACTCGAGGAAACACAGCACAGCCGCACGTAAATTTGGTGACATCAACGGCTATTGGCTTGAGCGCCGCACACGCCCATATGGGGGGCTTTTGGAGGTGAAAATGGGGTAGACGGACCTCAGCTGGGTCGGCATCTTCTTACCCCACATATCGGAATACCAAATGGGGCTTAGTCCAGCTGCCATCCGAGGTCGATTTGCAGTAGAGCAGGCACCACAGTTGGAGAATAGCCTCAATTACGACTACTGACCCCTCTGTAAAGGCCCGAGGGGTTCTCACAAGGGATTCTAGATACTCTTGAGGTCCAACATCTAGGACTCTGCCACTTCGAATTATCTAATCAACAGCTGTAGTCACATCAGTACAGGTGCATCCCCGCACGTCCGACCATCCATTACACCTGCAACAACCATATATTATGGCGATATCAACAGCAATCCGTATAGCGCCCTCACGCGCAGCACGTGCTCTTAATCTCCTCCGCACCGTACAATACACACATCCGCCATCATGCCCGTGCCACTCGAATCCCAACTACCACCAATCCCCCTCAACCGTCCAACAAGCACGTCGGCACCTCGCAACGCCGCTCGATCAATTCCAACAAAAGGAATATGCATTCGAAATGGCGGCTTCTAGCATACGCTTTGGGCCAGGGTGTACAAAGGAGGTCGGCATGGACTTTAAGAATATGGGCAGCAAGCGCGTCATGGTCGTCACAGACCCAAATGTGAGGAAGCTGAATGCGATGAAGCAGGTTATCGAAGGGCTGGAGAGGGAGGGCGTGACATATGAGATATTTGACAAGGTCAGAGTGGAGCCAAAAGACCACAGCATAAAAGAGGCAATCGAGTTTGCGAAGCCGTGGAGACCAGACGCCTATCTCGCCGTTGGTGGTGGCAGTGTAATTGACACAGCCAAGCTGATGAATCTGTACACTACCTTCCCCGAGGCAGATTTCTTGGATTTTGTCAACGCACCTCTAGGCAAGGGGCTGCCTATTCCATCAAAGCTCTTCCCGCTCATTGCAGTACCGACAACGGCAGGCACTGGATCCGAGACGACCGGTACCGCCATCTTCGATCTCGTTTCGAAACGTGCAAAGACTGGTATCGCACATCGCAACTTGAAGCCCACTTTGGGCATAGTTGATCCATTGAACACACGTACCATGCCGTCAGCTGTCCATGCATCTTCCGGTCTCGATGTACTTTGCCACTCGCTCGAGTCATGGACTGCCATTCCCTACTACGAGCGCACTCCACGGCCCACAAATCCCCTCAACCGTCCAGCATACCAGGGCGCAAATCCCATCTCCGACATCTTCTCTCTCAAGGCGCTAAAAGACACAGTCAAGTATCTACCTCGCGCCGTCAGAGACCCCGAGGACCATGAAGCGCAATCTCAGATGTTGTTGGCTGCAACTCTTGCCGGTGTCGGTTTCGGTAACGCAGGTGTACATCTCTGCCACGGCATGTCGTACCCCATCTCTGGCCAAAACCCCGGCTACAAGCATGCAGGCTATGATGTCGACCACACTATCATTCCCCACGGCGTTAGTGTCGCAGTTACCGCGCCGGCAGTTTTCAAGTTTACTGGTGCATCTAACCCTGAGCGACATTTAGCGGCAGCCGAGGCCTTTGGTGTGGATATCTCCAACGTAAAGGCAGAGAGCGCAGGAGAGGTATTGAGCGAAGCGCTGGCAGAGTTCTTGATCAAGCTTGGTGATCAACCGCGAGGATTAAAGGCACTCGGTTTCGGAAAGGAGCATTTGGATCAGCTGGTCGAGGGTACGATTCCGCAGGCTAGGGTACTGATGCTGGCACCGAGCTTGGATATGCAAAACATCGATGCGGAGAGGGAGCAGTTGCGGGGTCTATTTGAAGACGCCATGGAGTACTGATTAATTAGCAGCGGTCATGTGAGTGCGTGTGAAGAAGCCAGTAACCTAAATTGAGCCTGACGGCAGTAGTTGAGAACATTTAAAGTACGTTAGGCTGTGACCTGTTCGTGATTTGCTGTGAATGGCAAACGGCCGCGTAGGCGCAGTCTTGGGTGCAACGCGTCTCTGTTACAGTCGTGGAAACGATCTTCGCACAAGCCCCTGCTGGCGTTCCGCGCCTCCCCGCACTCACATCTTCACCTTCACACATCGATATCTCACCATGAGTTATCATGAATGCTGCTTGTGTCCTGCCATATGAAAGCTTTTCTGCAAATATCCATGTTGCAAATCAGCGGTCACTCCCTCCTAGAGCCATGCTTTTTTTTTAAACATTGACAGCCAGTATAGGGCCGAAGTATGAGCTAGCAGCTTTCAATCCCTTTCTCACCGGCGAGGTTTATTATCCCGCGTCTCCGCAAACTTTGTAGTCGTCATACCCGAACTGTCGCAGGGAGCCGGCGTAAAGCTGCATTAGGGTACTATAAAGGTAGAGTGGCAGACGGTTGGTTTCGGGGCCCACGTTTCATCTACTGCTTCACCCTCAAGTTCTGTTTCACAGCGCCAGTCTGGATTAGAATATCTTGACGGATACAATTAAAACAAGGATACTTTCCTCACTTCATCATCGAATTCATATCACTACTTACACATTCATCAGTCAACCTATTAACAATTTTCACATCATGAGGTCCGCAATCGGTCTTGGCCTGCTCGGAGGAGCGGCAGCGCTGTCAAACGAGAAGATGCATGTTGTAGCACAAAAGCCGCTCATGGCAGAATCTTGTCCATCAGATACAAGCTTATACAACGGCAAATGTATGCCAGCGATATACGGAAGCACAACTCCAGAGCTCGTACCATTCCAATCCAACACAACAGAATCCTCGTACCTCGCCCCACTCGCATATACCCTGGAAGAGTCACGTGCCAAAGCATCAGAACAGAAGGACTTCCCCTGGACTTTCTGGCCTGAGTGCTTTGCCAATGAAAACACATCCGAACCATTCTGCCTCTTCAGCGACCAGGACTTTGCAAATGGAAGAGGCATCTTCGTCGTCACCACCAAACCCTTGGCTTACGCTATGCGCTACAAAGACGCCTTCACCAAGCCGGAGACGGCACTCGATCGCTCAAACAAATACGACAACCCATCATTCTACCAGCACGACTTCCCCGGCAAAGGCCGTGGTCTCGTCGCAAACAAGACGCTTCATCCAGGCGATCAAATCTTCGCATCCACACCCATCCTCATTACCGACCCAGATCTCCACGAGCTCTCCGAGCGCGAACGCCTCGCCCTCCTCCACCGCGGCATCGAGACTCTGCCGGCCGCCACCCAAACACTCTTCTGGTCGCTCATGGGCCGCAGCGGCGGCGACGACGACGAAGTAGACGACCGCATCACGACCAACAACTTCGAGCTCGACATTGACGACGTCTCGCAATCCGGCCTCTTTCCCGAAATCGCAATGATGAACCACGACTGCCGACCCAACGCGGCCTACTTCTTCGACGAACAGACAATGACGCATTTCGTCCACGCCACACGGCCCATCCACCCCGGCGAGGAAATCACAATCACCTACATCAACGGCGAAGCCTACCGCCACTCGCGTGTAAAGGACCTGCTCAAGAACTGGGGCTTCCAATGCGCATGCTCGGCATGCACTGCCCACCCCGCCCTCGTCACCGAGTCTGATGCGCGCATGACGCAAATCGCCACCATCATGGACGTCCTCAACGACTACACCGACAAGTCGCATGCGGCGCCCGAAATGGCCGAGCTGCTCATCAGCCTGTACAAGCAGGAGCGCTTGGAGGCCAGTCTCGGGACCGCGTACCAGTATGCGGCCGAGGTGTACAGCAGCTACGGCATGCGGTGGGAGGCCATCAAGTACGCAAAGCTCAGTGTGGAAATGAACATGTTGGACAAGGGCTGGGCGGACAAGGAAGTCGCCACTATGCACAAGATGGCGGCCGCCCCAGAGTTGAGCTGGAGCTGGAAGAAGCGGGTTGCACACAGCGGGTGTGGGTGCGGTGGCAAGGGACACTGAGAGAGAGAAAAAACCACTCTCGGATGGTTGTGACGATGATGATTATAATGGAATAAATCTTGCTGCTGGCGCAAGATTCACTTGTATATGTAATATTATCAATTTCTTTCATTCTACATGCTTTTTAAAGTCTCCAATGACATATGGGAAAAAAGGGGGTAATCATCAAAAAAATGAACATGGTGAAGAAAAAAAGAAGAAGAAGTGATGTGACAAAAGGAGAGGAGGAAGAAAAAACAAAAACAAAAGACAGCCCAGCCAACCGAAGCAAACAAACTTTTTTCAAGTTCATGTTCAAGCTCAGATCTTGGCACTGCGCACCTTTGTATTGTACACATTATTGCACCTTGTACTCGCCTCCGACGCAGAAATGGCATCCGCGCCGCCCGCACAGTTACCACTCGACTTGAGCCCTCCGGCATCACACAGCGCCACACCAGCCTCGGGCACAGATCCGGAGAGCAGATCGGGCGACTCGATAATGGTGGCCGCCATGCCACCAACAAGATGCAAATCAATGTGGCAATGGAAGAACCACACGCCAGGATTATCGGCCTTGAAGCGAACGACCGAGTATCCGAATGCGGGGACCACGTGGCCGTCACGCTTCGCGGGTACGCGCGGCAGCGAAGATTCATCGCCGTCCCAGGTTCCTGGGCCCGAGGCGACGATTTGGAAGATGTGGCCGTGGAGATGCATGGGGTGAGGGTATTGATGCGGGTTCTGCATGTAGATCTGCACAACCTCGCCCGACCGGATGATCCAGGGGTTGATGCCGGGGCCGTAAGTCGCGGGATCGAGGCTCCCTGTTGTCAAAGCGGTGTAGAGGGTAGGAACCTGCGGTGGGACCCAAGGCTGGGCGTTGAGAGGGGTACGCGTACCAATGTCCTTGAAGTAGGTCTGATTGGTTGTGAACTCGATGTTGTTATCGACGGGTGAGAGGAGCTGCTGGCCGTCGAGCGGTTGCAGTGTAAAGCTGTCGAGGACGCTGGATGGTGTCCAGTCTGGCGAGAGGGGTTCAGTGATAGATTCAAGTAGGCCTCCGATGATGGAACCAACAATATCTGTGAGGATGTAGACGAGCTTTCCGATGATGGTGCGCGAGGCCAGTGGGGGCGGAGGACGAGTGAGCATGTCTGTTTGCATTTGCACCATCCAGTTGGCTCCGCCACTGGGGTTTGATTGTCCAGTGACGATGACGGCGTAACTCTGTCCTGCGCATAGTACTATCGTGTCGGTATTTTTGGGTACCATTTGCACACCATCGGCTTCCACTACGGTCATTGTGTAGCCTTCAATATGAAACTGGCCACAAGCGACAGCGGCGGTGTTGACGATACGGAGTAAGTATTTCTTGCCCTTGACAATCTTCAGATCAAATGGTTTGTTCGTGTCGTTGAAGAGAAAGGTATCCGGCGAGTCAAAAAGACCAAGCGTGTTATCCGGGCTCATGTAATCTTCAATCATTTCTGGCATTGTGCGGTGGTACCTATACTCTGTAAGCGTAATCATGGCGATGGATATTGATGTACTCACCAGTCAGACATGGAGAGAAAGATCTGGTCGTCGATCTTGAGGCTCTTCTCCCAAGCCCTGTCATGAACAATCATCTTGCCTCTGAGACCATCGGGGTATTGGCCCTTCTCGTGTGAGTGGTACCAGTGAGTTCCAGCCGGATTCGCAATGAACGTGTACCTGTACGACTGTCCGGGCCGGATGGGGCATTGGGTAATGCTACTGGGACCGTCGTATACCTGGGTACCGATTTGGAACATGCCGTGGAAATGCAGGGATGTGGTTTGGTCTGGAAGGTTGTTGTGGACGGTAACTTGTACGGTATCGCCTACATCGCACTCAATGATAGGGATAGGCCATTGTCCATTGATTCCAATCACTTGACGTGTGAAACCATCGGGAGCAGCCTGTAATTTGTCAGCCGTGTTACTTGAGCAGCGTGGCGAGTTGGAGACGCATGTCTAGTTCGTACTGTTACATATCCTACGTTAAAATCGTACGTGACCGTCTTTGCATATGCCAGAGTGGCGTACACCGAAAATAAGAGTACTTGAGGTAGACGAAACATTATGCTTCGAGAACGCAAGATTGAAGCACAAGGAATGAGACAACAGACGAAAGACGCAGTGGCCAAAGGTACTTAAGTATCAAAATGATGCACCCTGCAAGATATGCCTGACGTATTCGACATTTTGAGCAGTTGCTATTCCGGGCAAGTCAGTATAGGCACGCGTTCATCGGCCCAAGGCTGCGGACCCTTGCCGTGAAGGGGTGTGTTGATCTACGGGATGCTATGAGCAGCCATGCCCAAAGCAGGAGCGGGTGCCTGTGCTAGACAATACCCGAAACGCGCGAGGCCAGCCTATTGAGTGTCGGTTCGCCAATCTCGGTAGCTAGTGAGCGGGAGCTGTTGCTCACCAGGAGATGATGGAATACTAAAGTTCCCGGATCATTATTTCCGGCTGCTCAGGGTGCACCTGGGCGCCCCCAAAAGCCTCTGAAGCTACACGTTGAGCGACTGAGCTTCTCTGGACCCTTTATTGTACATAACGTAGTCTGCACACGCTGGGCGCCTAAAAAAAAGATGGTAGACATAGGTGGCGTGCATAATGTTAGTAGTTCTAGGCCAGGGATGGACTAGTGCGGCGTGAATGAGGCAGAGCGAATGACGATCTCTCGGAAACTTTGACGTACCTTGTACCGACATGACTTACTCGCTTGTCAATTTTTCGGACATGTGTAGGAGAGCCGATGTTTCACAGCATATTCTAAGCGTATTCCAAACGCGTTTTCCGCATGTGGATGGGTTTGCAGCACAGCTAGCTCGATTCTTTTATTCAGCCACACTTCGGAGCATAGACAAGGCTCCAGATCGATCGATTGGTCGAGATCAGGCTTCTTTTTTCTGGTCGTGCAAAGCTTGTTCTCTGGACGTGTTTGGTAGTGAAGATCAGGCCCAGATAAGGTAAACCCTAGGCAAGAAAATGCTTCGGCGGCCTCCAAGTCCGGAGTTCTAGTAGCCTACTGGTAAGCTGGTACTGCACTGTCCCGCTGTCTGTTTACCTACGCTTGCCCCTAAAGGCCAAAGAGCGTGGTACTAGCAAGGATGAAAACAGCCCCGCGGACTGAGTTGCAATAAACAACGTGTACAGCGACGCATGCATTTTTTTCCAAGTCCTGGCGCAGAACTGCAAGATTAAAGCTGGAAGAGCAGTAATCGACGATTGCGAATTTGTTGGATGGTCAAATCAGCCGCAAATCTCCCCAAGTCTTGACGGGCAAAAGAATAAGGGCGAGTGTGTTCTCTGCTTCCTTTTGCGGTACGCACCCGCCGTTGTTCCGCAACGCATCTAGGTTCACCGTTTCGCCCGGGCGACCAGCGGTTCCTCAGTGGCAGTGGCCCAAGTCAGTGCTGAAGCCGAGAGTGTGAATTTCGTCATGATGAGACAAGTCGACTAGAAGAGTCGAGGTTGGAGAAGGAGCTCGGATGCCCAAGTGCCAAGCTCATTACCTAGCGACGATGACAGCCACAGATCCCTCATGGTCAACAACAACAACAACAAGCACGTGCGAGATAACATGGATAATAGCGGCCCCCTACCCCTTCGGAATTAAAAGGGGGGTCGATAGGGCTGCGCCTTGCGAGCGGACGAACATGTCAACTCTAGCATGTGCGCAGGCGCATACGAGTGTCCCGTGATCCCTCCTTCACCATCTCAACACATGTCCATTGCCTGCTCGAAACAGATGGAGCATTAGAGTAAAAGGAGCACTCGGTCACTTCGCGCTCCGACATGAGCGGTTCTAGTTTTGCTCCGCCCGTTCCACACCGTCACACTTGTCATGTTCACATTCGGGAGTCTTGGCGACCGACGCAATCAGCACTAAACTTCCCATGACCAAATCTTCTAGGGCATGGTGTATCAGGGCCGTTTGCAACCACGTGCGTCTCCGGTAGCCCTGGTCTAAGTTCGCATCCAGAGCTGTTCCGGGATTAGGGAGGGGATGATGGGGTGTAGTACGACGCGTAGTCTTTGGCGGACAGGTAGAGATTGTAGGTGTGGGTCTTAAGAGAATGCGCCCTCAACAACATCTCCTTTGACAACAGCTAAACCCATACTTTTACGCGTTCCCCCTACTGCCTCGACGCAAATCAGCTACCTTTTCTCTGCGGCTTGAATATCAGACTCGGCCTACTACGTCTCCCTCGCAATGACTGTCCCACCTCCAGCCCCAGAATTTTGCACTGAAGTCGGGCCCGAGTGTCCTGTTGGAGGCACGATATTGGGATACTATCCCAACCTCGCGGTCAATGTCTTCTTTGCTGCATTCTTCGGCCTGTTTGCTCTTCTGCAACTGGCGCTGTGTATAAAATACAAGACATGGATGTACTCGGTAAGTACTCGGTGGATGAGGTGGGGAAACCTTTCTGACATGTTACAGATTGCCATAAGTCTCGGTTGCCTGTGCGAGTTGATGGGCTACGTCGGTCGCATCATGATGAACAACAACCCGTTCAGCACCGAGGGCTTCGAAATGCAGATCTGCTGTGTCATCATCGCGCCCGCTTTCGTGTCGGCCGGAATCTACTTTACGCTGAAGCACATTGTTCTCAACTTTGGAGCGTCATGGTCACGGCTGCGGCCGGAAATGTATACCTATGTCTTCATTGCGGGCGATCTCACATCGCTTGTTCTCCAGGGCGCCGGTGGTGGAATTGCTGCAACGTCAGACTTTGGCAGTAAGCTGCAGGATCAGGGCACAGATGTCATGATTGCTGGTGTCGTCTTCCAAGTCTTCACCCTGGCAGTCTTTGGCAGCCTTCTTGCTGAATATGCGATCCGCACCTTCCGCCACCGTGATCATGTCTCACCGGAAGCCATGTCTCTCCTGCGGTCCAAGAAGTTCAGATGCTTCATGCTGGCCATCCTCGTCGCATTCTGCACCATCTTTACTCGATGCCTGTATCGCATTCCCGAGCTGACCGGCGGCTGGAGAAGCGAACTGATGAGCCAGGAGCTTGACTTTATCATTCTGGAAGGCGTCATGATTGCCATTGCCGTGTTAGTGCTCACCATCTTCCACCCTGGCTACTGCTTCCCCGCACTTGCCAACCCAAGTCCCAAGGAGTCGACCACACGTGGCAAGAGCGTCTACGCCAAGTCGGATGTCGAGACGGTGTCTGCCCAGCACGGTGGAGGGTCTTGAGTAAGTCGGGCTATTTCGACGTTGTTGAACTGGGGGCAATTAGAGGAGGAACATGTTCAGAGGTCCAATGGCCACGAGTTAATGTATGATGCAGGCGGGGGATTCCTTAGCAACAGCGCGGCGTTTACGAAAGTTTTTTTGTTTGTTTGTCAGAAGACTGTGGAATAGCCATGGATACAAGGTAGATGGGAAATTACATACAAGACTAATGCACACTCTACCGTCTGCGGCTCTCACGTGCGACGACTGGGATAGGAATTGCCGATACGAGATTCCGAAGCGGGAAGCGGGAAGCGGGAGGCGCCGGCGGAAGCCTTGGCACGCCGGCCTTGCAGTCGGGATATTGAGGCAAATTGAAGACTGGCACAAGGCGATGCGAACGGGAGAGGCCGCCATGGTGGCATCGTCCGTGGTCTGTGTCCGCTACCGAGAGGGAGGGAGGAAGAAAGGCAGAGGCTGATAGGCGCGATGGTTGATTTGCATGCTGGGCTGGGCTTGGCGTATAAAAAGTGACGCGCAGGCGTCTCGGGACACACGGTGCGATTGACAAAAGTTCTGCAGGGCGACTTTCTAGTGTAGAACAATGCAATCCACATGGGTGCACTCTGCCTCCATAGGTCCAGCGTGGGCCGGAGTTCCAGGCCGGCCGGGGCTTGTCCTGTATGGCGAGCGGACAATGACGCAACACGTCGGAGGATTGTGCGGTTAAATCCGAGCAGGCCGCAAACACCCTCGCCGTGGGATGCCGATCACACAGACTCGATCAAAGTCACGCGCGCTGAGGCGGCGTCGATCGATTGGAATCATGTTGCCGCATGTACTGCAACCGGGCCTGGCCTGCAACGGCCGTCCATCGTGGCACCTCCCAGGCGGTGACATCATCGCAGTTGCTTTATTTGAACCGCACCGTCAGCTCGGCCAACACGGATCCAGAATTCTCCTTTCCCTGTCTGCGCCGCCGACTCTGCTCGAACATGCTGGAATGCGCGACACGGAAGGGGGCCGGGCGTGGCGATGATGGCTGCCGGTGCGCCCAACTGCCTTCTTCCCTACACTTGCCGACGTGTCCCAGAAGGTGAGAGAGAGAGAGGCCAAGGGGATTGGTTGTTCAAGAGATGGATGGCTGTCTGGCAGGATGGCCGTGGATGGCACGACGTCACACTTGGACGCGAGAAGAAACGCAAAGACGCGCCGCACCGCCACCTCGGCCTCGACCTCGACTCACTCGGCACTGACATGGGCGCTACCCAATGAATCACGACCGCCTCCCACGCCGGTTGAGCCTCACAGGGCGGCCGCAAGTCTGGTCTGGAACGTGTCGAGCGTACACCTGGAACCTGCATCGCCACGCGTGTGCCGCCGACACTAGCATCTCACTTCCGCTTTGCGAACCATGTCTCTGGCTTCCGCCCTTGTACGCTTGCGACATCTGCTCCATGTCTGTAGAAACCATTCCCCCAGCTTCTCTGCTGCATCGCTTCCCAGCGCACGTGAGATGATGGCGCCCCGCCTCTCATTGGCTAGGAAACTATGGCCGGCACATGTCTCTCGTCGGCCATTTGCTCCGAGACCGCTATCCCGGCTGCAAATGCCATCTCTCCAGCGACTCCAGACCAGGGTAGCTGTAGCCAGCCGTCAGTCTTTCGCCTTTGCCATAGGAAGTGGCAAATCGCCGTTGATGCTGCTGGCCGAGGCAACTGTAACTTCAGTTTGAAAAGCGCTTCCTCCAGCACGCCCATCTGCACCCGCTCACGGGTTGCCAATTCTCCGCAGGCTCCACCACCGCCTCGCATCCCTTTGTGAGCGGTGTTTCAGCCCCTCATCTCGACATTCGCGGCATGGAACCTTCAGAGCGATGGCAAAGTATCGCCCCAGCCTCAGACGAGCCCGGACAGCGGCGCCCGACACCAGACAGGCGGAAGCGCCGCCAGGCCGTGGCCGTAGCCTGTGTACAGTGTCGGAATGGCAAGGCCAAGGTACGTAGGGCTGCATCAACCCTCCCCCCTCCCCCAAGTTTGCAAAGATTCTGAGGACCTGCAAGTACTTCGCATGGCTGCCAGGCACCTTGTGATGCTTCAAGCCAATGCCAAGTATTCGAGCACCCTTCTGAACCATGTGCATATATTCCTTCCACCTCCCTGCCTTGCTCTTGCATGGGTACTTACTGGACGTGACACTACCCAGTATGTAGCCTTTTGTCACAACTCCAGTGTCCTTTGCGAACTTGGCTAATCCACCGCCCACAGTGTGACGGCACTAGGCCCCGATGCAACAGGTGCGCCGACAATGACCTCACATGTCAATACGATGTCGCCGAAGGTGTCTCGAGGGCCGAGCGAATGAAGATCATGAAGCGGGACAGCATCACCGGCGAGCTGGATGACTTGAAGCGCATCATCACCTCCCTACGCTCTGGGACCGACGACCAGGCCGCTGCCGTTCTGGCAAGATTGAGACTGGGCGAATCACCCGAAGACGTAGCAAAGTCCCTGCCAATGACAGTATCCCCAGGCGCATCCGGACAACCCCCCAGGTATGCACCACTCGACTACAGCTTACCCTTGGCGCACCGCATTAACACCCACGACCAGCTTACTAGGTCAGGAGTCCACCGACACATCGGGAAGTGGAATGAGTCATGAATCACCTTACGATATGAGCAAAGCCACACAAAAGTTCCGCCAGAACTCTGCTGTTTCCATCACCTCGCCCCCAAGCCAAACTGCAGGATGGTCACCTTCGGCAAATATCCCGTCCGTGTCATTTCCGCCCATGGGCAAAGGAAAGCAATCAACATCCGGCCTTTCTACGTCAGATCAAGCTTTCTTGGTTCCGCTATTTGACCGAGAAGACTACCTTTTAGCGAAAAGCATGCTCGACGGCGAAAGTGAAGAAGACGACGATCCCGAGGAAGGAAGAATTGACCCTCGGCTCTTACAGCACACAGTCACCTTTGACATTCCCGCCGTTCCCCCATCCTCGTCCAACATGTATTCCCGAAGCCAAAGACCATCGCCGCACAGACAGCACGCTTTCCGATCAATGTATCCCACCCACCTCGCCGGCCGCCAACCCATTGTCCACGCCGTCCGAATACACCATAACCTAAATATCGGGAACCTGTTCAGTAACGACATGTCCTTCTCCAATACCTTCATGTCCACTGGCTACTCGACCGACAACCAAGACGGGAGTAGTAGCGACTTCCATCTTCCCACTTGGGCTATGCTGCCCATCAACACTATATCTGACCCCGGCTCCCTGAGAGGTGCAATCCCAAATGTGCTACAAGAAGCTGCGAACATGATCAAGATGGGAAGACCACTGGAGGATGTTCTCGAACCGCATCCTAACATTGCGGCTCTCTTCGATGAGGATGTCTTCAACAATTCAGGCATACTCTCCAGATGGGCTGTTGGAATGGTGCATGGTGTATGCCTCAAAGGTGAGCGCTCGGGAAACGAAATTCAGGTCTAACTCTCTTGTTGACGCGTGCCAGGCAATACATTTACCTGCTTTGGATTCATGTATATATTCTGGTACCTCATACGATGGATGGTCTCCCCCTCGCCCGAAACCTACACCGCAATACCCGAGTGGCTGCGTCCAACACCGAATCAACTCTTCATGCCGCATATCAAAATCGTTGACTTTATCGTATGGCCTGCCTTTCGTGAACTGGCTGTCCAGATCCCTGCTATGCAGGAGCGCATGGAGTGGCTCATGGACATGAGCATCAACATCCAATGCGACTGGTCCTTTGGCACGGGAGAAGCGCTGATTCAAAATGACGAAACAGGTCAAGTGGACCTGTGCTATTCAGCAAAGGAGGCAGTTAGGACGCTGGACAATTGGAGTGTCGGTCCCAGTTTCCGGGGCTACGTTAGCAATGCGGATTCCTATGTTCGCATCAGGACAGAGGGGTATTGAAGAGAGAGAAAGAAAGAAAGAAAGGAACATGGTACCAAAGTTTACAACCAAACGAAGGCACGACAAGTCGTTTATGAAATTTCAGCGTAGCATATATCAGTACGGAGTTAACATGTCGCACTGCACCCACGTGTGCAGATGGCTGCATCTAGGCAACAAGTAATCAACAAACAAATAAATGTAAAAATATCTTCTCACACTTTCGGGCTTCTTTAATGCCAAAAGATTTTTTTTGGCGTTTCTGGTGTAATCCTATAAACTAATCACTTGTGAGGATATGGCCAACATGGTCTATGTAGTGTGTTGGATGTTCATAGCTACAGTACTAAATGAAAGTAACAGAATCATGCTCACAGAAAACAACGTGTCAAGTATTCTTTTATTCGTGGACCTGCATTAAGCAGAGGCATTGTACCGAGTTGTAACACCACTCGTAGGTAGTCATGTCTCCAACGCAAGAAGAAGAAAACAAAAACAAACAAAAAAAGACAATCAGCAGAGGAAAGCTTTTCAACCATCATCAACCACCCCAATGCTCAGAACCACTTATCCACCATCCACCATGACCAACCGTACTGCAAAGACTCTAGTCAATCCTCCCCCCCCCCAATCAAGGCTACGCAAAGAATACAGACCAAACTCAGATAAGCCAAGGTACCTTGCCATCCCGGTGATATTGACGGCGAGCACGGTTGCTCAACAACATGTCCTTGGCAGCGTTGATTTTCTGCATAGTCGCCGTAGCCCGCTCTTTCTCCTCGGCTGTGGCGGCCTTGTCCGGGTGGGCGCCGAGAGCGGCAACCTTGTAGGCCATCTTGATTGTGTCGGCGCTAACCTTCCAGTTGTACATGTCTAGGACGTTGTAGGCGAGCATGTTGATCGGGACGGGGAGCTCAGTAGCAGTAGCGGGTTTGGTTTTGCGAAGACGGGGACGGGCTACGCGAGATGAAGATGAACGAGGGGGTGGACCGGCCGAAGGTGTGAGCGGAAGCCTAGGGCGACGCGGTGTGGGTGGTGGTGTCAAGTACCAAGGCGTGTAGTTCTCAATGTCCTCCCAGTAGTGATCGTCCTCTGACAAGGCAAACGGGGTATCTGGGAGACGAGAGGCCGGAGAAGGCGTCGGGTTGGCGGACCTGTCACTCAGCGGAGCACGCGCATTGGGCGTCGTCGGGGCTGACAAAGGTGGTCTGACGTAGGTAGTGGTGTTGTTATCGACAAAGATGTCGAAGTCGTGTCTACGCTTCCTCGTGGCGGACTTGTCGACAATAGGGAATAGGGGAGCATGATTTCGGGCCCTTGGGGGAGTTGGAGGAGTGGAAGTCAAGGAACTAGCGGCAGCGATACTAGAAGTCGGAAGTACGCTAGGCGAGGCAACAGAGAAAGACGTAGTCGAAGGCGAAACAGAAGATGGACCGAGAGATGTACCTGCAGACGGAACGGCAGCAGCAGCGAGCGAGCGAGTCAAGGGCCTCAAAGGCTCAGGGTTGGGGGTTGGGCTTGTCGGCGGTTCCGCCCTTGGTAACAGAGTCCAGTATAGGGTCCGCCATTACAGGAGAGTACTCGAAATCAGGGAAAGAAAACATCGTGACAGCCCACTGCGAAGCTATAGTTACAAGATCCACAAAAACAAACAAGCAGCAAGGATGTAGAAGTACTAACCCGGTGATGTACAGATAGACGAAGCACTCAGTAGACGAGAATCAAGGAACGTGGATGAACTGGTCGGCCTCCAAACCAAAAACGAGGAAAGAAAGGACTGAAGAAAGAGAGAACAGTCGGAAGCAGCAGTTTATGTAGAAGGAACATAAAAGTCGATCGTGGGAATCGTGGTTGAACGAGAGTAGCGAAAGCGTGGTGTATGACTAGGTGACGGCGAGTTGTGTATATGAGCAACGGAGTGGTCACAAGCTTGCAGGATCCGAGCGTCCAAACTCGTGGTGAAGTCGAGTCGATTTGGCGACTAGGCAGCGAAAAAAAAAACACGCATAGAGCGCCCCATGGTTTCCCATTACATTTTTTCGCGTTTGCATACGCGTGAGAGCGCAAAGGATTGCATAGTTATGAATGACGTACTGTCTCCGGGTGCTGCGATGTGGTGCTGAAGTGATAGTACGTGAGCAGCCAGTCTTTGGCGTTCTGGGATATCGACATGACGACACTGAATATGGAGTGATCTTCTTTCATAGTGAATATACGTTGAATTTGCGCGATGTCGTGTCATCGTAAAATGCAGTTTCTTTCTGCAGACATGCGATCACTCTGCTATGCAGGCTTTTGAAAGCAACGGGGATGCTGACATAGACCGAACGGGCATACTTCTTGTATTACGCTGTGCCATCCTAGGCGGGAATAATATTATGCGATGTGTTCTAGATGTTATGCAGAATGTCGGTAGTGACGGCCAACTGAAATGAAGAGGCGTGACAAGGTACCCTAACAGAACATACGATAGCAGCCAAATGTTCGATGGATCAAATATGTTTAATAGAGAATGCTTTACATCGCTGTATAGTCTTGGTGGGATCACAATCACGGATGATCATCTCAAAAAAACTGTTAGTCATGTTAGAAAATCTTGTAGAGAGAGAATTAGGAAGAAGCGAGCAGTAAGGAGGCCAAGGGTATCCAATCTTTGCTGCCTATATACCTTGCTTGCTCTTGTCTCCATTCATATCGTAATCAGGGGCGAGGCTCACGAATCGGATGTCGTCGCTGTAGGATAACACAGGGTAGCGCTACCTCAAGTAGGTAGATTTGGCAGCAAGAGATGCTGGTATACCGTCTGCGACGCCTGGGTGAGAAGCTGGTTCTGCTAATGAAAAGGATACACCGTATCTTTATTTACTGAGTCCTGTTGGAAAACTAAGAAGCTCTGTCGGCCAAGAAGCAGTGAGTGCAAGAAGCAAACGAAGACGGCGAGGTCGACGGATAATTAATCCAACCTCCGAAACCGTGGCGCGGTCACTGATATTGAAGGAAACTCATCTTGACTGATGATATTCAATTCTTGTCTGGGTGACGAGCTTTTGCAATAGTGTTGTGAGGTTTGGCATCGATGGAGGTTGAGGATGCGGGGAAGCATGGTGTTGTTGTGGGTCAGACGAAAGCATCGGGCCGAAGCGCCGATGGTAGTTGGGTCCGGCCAGCACCTCAGTGCGACGTTGTTACCTTACCATCCTCTTCATGTGTATACCATACTGTCCATATCGACAGGAAACTTCTATATACGAGCAATTGATCACTAGCTAATATGATATGCTTGAAACGCAGCGAATCAGACGGGGTCGCAATGCCGATGCCAATGCGGGGAACAGCTCTGTGAGCCGAACACCCCTCGGAAGCATTCAATAACCGCCATGCGACCAACGGGTATTGCTGCGATACAGTCATAAATCGCCTGGATTTGTAACACCCACGCCGTGTGCCGAGAAGAAGAGCGAAATCAGTATGAGACTCACGCCAGGCCCGACTCGTTTGCGCCAAATCGCGCTGGTAACCAAAGATCTTGAAAGCACGAAGGAGCTACTCGTACGGCACTACATCTAGAAGCGCACATTTCGAGGGCTGATCAAGATATTAGACACACGTGCTAGGTGTAGATGTCATATTCGAAGATGTTGCTGTTGAGCAATGGGGGTTGAAAAACTTCCTCGGTGTGTCCACCCTGCTTTACCCAATTCAATTTCTAACCCGCATGCAGTACCACTCGGTGGCGATATGATTGAAGTGGTCTCACCCATCAAAGAAGTTACCACAGCCGGCCGTCTTCTTGAGAAGCGCGGTGAGGGCGGATACATGATCATTATGCAGACAGAGGATGCAAAGAAGCGGCGCGAATACATCGAGGCAAAGAAATTAGCCAAGGTCATATTCGAACACGAGTATACGGATTCAGTCTGTATACAGTACCACCCAAAAGGCATCAAAGGTGCGTTGGGCAAGGCTAGCGGTAATGCATAGCTTGGTAGCTGACGACTATCCCAGGTGGCATCATGCCCGAACTTGATTCACATACACCGGGCCCAAATAACCCTACACCTCTCCAGACTCGCTTCTCGCCATGGCACGCATGCGGTACACAGGTCGATAGCTACATGCCCAGCATGAGACAGTCGGGGCATCTCAACCTCGAGGGCTGTACATTGCGCCTACAGCCGGGCGATGCCGGCCACGAGGCCGCTTCGCGACAGTGGGAAGAGATGTTCGGAGTAGGAAGAAGCCGAGACATGTTGGCATTTACAAACGCAAGATTAGGATTCCTCAGGGGACAAGAAGGGCAGCCAGAGGGCCTAGTATCTGTTACGATCGGTGTCAGGGGCAGAGAAAAGCTTGATGCCATACTGGAAAGAGCACGGAATGTGGGTATCTGCAGAAACAACTGGGTCAGCATGTGTGGTGTCAATTGGTACTTTGTTCTGACAGGCCACGATGAGCCCAAGGGGAAGTTGTAAGACCTCACAGTCACTCATTAGAGTCCGTCATATCCATCAACTGCGGTAACAAATACGAACGTCTCGTGCATATCGATGTACATATGTGTGCGGCTCATGAGCTTGGAGCCCTAGCTTCGTAAGCCTGCGACAAGGACACACATTTGGATATCGATCAAAACGACTCATAATTTTTTCTTTTTGGGACGAAATGTACAAGCATGTGCAAGCGTGGATGCGCCTGTGCATATTCCAGCACGAACGATGCCTGGATCACATCCGGCGCCTAGAGGCCGCCCTAAACAAGAAAGCAATGGCCAGGCGAACCTTCATCTGGGAACATGGGCATCTCTTCCATAATAACCATTGCTCTTATTTACGGTATCGCCACGAATAATCTTTCAACTCATTCGTGGTCGCATCGTGTAAATGAGCATCTTGGATGCAGGTTGTCATTTTTCTGTCGACGTCATGTCCATGTTCACAGTGATGGGCCTAATTTATCATGGCGGAGCCGACTGTTGCACTAGGGGTCCCTAACAAGAGATGAGGCTGATGATACAATCCACAGCACGTTTTGTTCTGCTCAACGGCCCACTTGCAATCTTCCCAAGGGTGGCTGTTCCTGCCTTGGCCCTTGTTTCGAAACAGCTAGACCCCACCGCCATGTTGGGTTGATGCTTAACAAACACGAAACACGATGAGCAGCGAATGAGCACAACCGTATTGCCATACGGTACTTCGGCAATTCTTCGCTACTCGGCAGGTTAATCAATTCACCACAGTAGTGCAAACGCCAAGCACGTAGTTTTGACAGGTGTAGCGCCGCCGGATGACCACATCCTGGACCACAACATCCAGAATATCGGTTGAACGTCGTCGCAAGGCTGCATAATGAGCTTGTCTGGCGGACGCTAGGTTGAAAATGGCCCCGCATGGCTTTTTTTCCCTTGACAATGGCAAATTGGCCGCAGCTTGGCCCGCGATAGAGTGCCGGCTACATATAGGGAAGTATGCCGTTGCCAAATATCGGTACAGCACTTTTTGCTTCCATTCTTTCGTCATTCATTCGCCCGTTCTTTGAACGTTGCTTTCCTGTCGTTCTTTACAGCCTTGACGGCTTCAACACTCTTTTGTCGGCAGAGCCACACCATCTTTCTCTTTCCCTCAATCCCGCTCACCATCGCTGCAATGGCACGATCGATTCTTCTTTCCTCCGCCCTTTTTGCGCTGCGTATTGCGGCCCAGACATCCTCGCAATACATCGATGAGAAGTCCGGCATCACATTCCAGGGACTTCACGACCCTTCGGGCTTCACGGTCGGTATTGCTCTACCAGAGAAAGCTACCACCGACTTCATCGCTCAGATCCAGGCGCCCATCACCAATGGAGGTGGTTGGGCTGGTTTCAGTGTGGGAACATCCATGACTGGCAACCTGCTCATTACTGCCTGGCCTAACGAGGGCAAGATTATCTCGTCATTCAGAGAGGCAACTGGTTACACCAACCCGACTGTCACGGATGGTGACTTCACTATGTCGCCTATCCCAGCGGGAACCTACGTCAATGACACGGCCTTCTCATACACATTCTTGTGCTCCAACTGCATTAGTGCCGATGACCCACTCAAAGGCCTTGTCATCTACGAAGAACCTAGCGTGAATGTCATCGGCTGGGCTTATTCCGACAAGGCGTTGACCGACCCTACTTCCGCTTCGGCTGTTCTAAACTACCACGACGCTGGCTTTGGTATGTTTGGACTTCCCATGGCCAATGCTACTAGTGCCGATTACCCCAAGTGGGCTGCTCTAGCAGTAGCTGGCACACCTGGTGCCGGAAACTCTACTACACCTGTATCTGGTGGCAACTCAACGGCTCCAGTAGCACCAGTTGGTGGTAATGCCACCATCGCGAATGCAACGTACGACTACATCGTTGCTGGAGGTGGCGCTGCAGGTATCATTGCAGCTGAGAGACTCGCGGAAAGCGGTGCCTCTGTGCTTCTCATTGAGCGCGGTGGTCCATCATACGCATCTTCTGGAAACACTGATGTCCTATCGTGGAACAACACTGTTACAATGTATGATGTTCCCGGTTACGGCTACTATCTCAGCGATGTTGGCAGCCCTGCATACTGCTCCGACACTGCGGACATGGCGGGCTGCTTGCTTGGCGGAGGTACAGCAGTCAACGCTATGATGTACGTCAAGCCCCAGGAGCGCGACTTTGACGACAAGTGGCCGGCTGGCTGGAAGTGGACTGATGTGTCCGCCGCCGCCGATCGCCTCTATGAGCGCAACCCAGGACAAACGTATGGCTCAGAGGATGGCGCCCGGCACGACGACGGAGCGTATGGCGTTCTTTCCAAATTCTTCGCCAGCCAGGGATGGACCGAGACCGATTTTGTCAAAAACCCCAACTCCAAAGTCGACGTGTACGGCCACCCTCCTTGGAACGTCGCTGATGGTCTCCGTTCGGGTGTCGTGAGGACCTACCTTCCCCTCGCTCAGAAGCTCAAGAACTTCAAGCTGATGATGAACACAAGCGTTGTTCGCGCTGTTCGCGATGGATCGGCCATTTCCGGTGTCGAGATTGAGACAGCAACCGGTGAGCGCGTCATCTACAACGTGAACGCTGGAGGCAGCGTTATTCTTGCAGCTGGATCCATGTCTACGCCGCGCATCCTTTTCAACTCTGGCATCGGTCCAGCCGAACAGCTTCAGACCGTTGCTAGCGGCAGCACTGGCGTCAAACTTCCTGCCGAGTCTGACTGGATTGACCTCCCCGTTGGAGCTGAGATCAAAGACCACCCCATCTTTACCATCAAGTTCAATACTAGCGCACCCCTGGCCGGCACTGATAAGAACTCTCTTATTAAGCCCAACGAGACTACCGTCGACCTTTTCGCAAAGGGGTCCGGTCTCCTTGCCGAATCTGGACAGCGTCTCAACTGGTGGTCATCTGTCAACACCACCGACGGCAGCGAGATTTTCTTCCAAGGTACTTGCAACTCGCCTTCTGACAACACTGTACAAATGAAGGTTTACATCACCCACGGCCTCAAATCAGTCGGCAGCCTCGGTATCACTGCCGCTGGTGCTACAACATTCATAACTGAACCCCACATGAACTCCGATGTTGACAAGGAGGCCATCACGATGATGATGGATCGTCTGATTGCTATGGCCCAGGGTGGTAACTCTACCATCAAGCTGATTGCACCTGCTGGCGTTAGCAATGTCACCGGAGCGGACCTCATCAAGTCGTTCAAGACGGGTAGCCACTACGTCGGCACAGCCAAGATGGGCAAGAAGGGTGACGCCGGTGTCGTCGTCGACACTGACACAAAGGTCTATGGCACCGACAACTTGTTCGTTGTCGACGCTTCCATCCACCCAGACCTTCCCACCGGAAACACCCAGGCCATTGTCATGGTCGCCGCCGAGGCTGCTGCAGCGCGTATTCTTGCCCTTGGTGGAGGCTCCAGCAATCCCACTGTCCCTGATCCTTCGGCAACCCCCGATGCCACCAACTCCGCCATGCCAGTTGCCTCCTCCGTGGCTCCAGTAGAGTCTTCCGCAGCGCCCACAGCTACCAGCACTCCTGCCGCTCCCACACCTGCGCCCGTCGAGTCTTCAACACCCGTCTCGTCAGCCTCGCCCATCGCCTCTGCCCCTGCAGAGTCCTCCGCTCCCGCAGCCCCAGTCGAGTCCGCCCCTGCCGCCACTCCCACACCTACTCAGCCAAATACCGGTGCTAGTGCCGGGGCCTACGAACGTTGTGGTGGCCAAGGCTTTACTGGCGCAACATCGTGCACCAATGGCTGGAAGTGCGTGATCCAAAACGACTACTACTCGCAGTGCCTACCCGCTTCGTCGCCCAAGCGTGGTCGCTCTGCTCCTGTAGCTCGTCGCCACAGCACCTTGTCTAGGCGCGAGGTAGAAGGACGTAAGCCCGTTAGCCCTGTTGCAGTGACTGAGCACATTCATGCTGGTCAAGTGGGACGGGCTAGCTTTTTGGACTCGTATAAGAAATAGGGTATTAGGGGATGAAAAGGATATTGGAAATTGTTCTTGTATATATGTCTGGCCTTTAGCTGTTGTTGTTTTATCTATTTCTGTTGGGCTGCGCCTAGTTTATAGTTTATGAAAGTAGCCTTTTTTTCATGATCGTCGCGATTATGTGTGCATGTGTGTCACTGTTTTTACGCAAGATACCCTTTGATTATATTCACCAAGATAAGTAGAATATTTGATTGAATCACTTTTGTTGAAGTCCTTATATACATATAGCTATGCGAGCCCTGCATTGGCATCGGAAGTGTCTCTAGTGCCATGCAAGACCATATTCGTGGCCTGAAGCCTCGCCGAGCTTCCATGGCGGTGAAATCCACGAGAGATTCTATGAGATTGTAATGATAGTCGGTAGAGTAGAGCGCAAGCGAATGAAGACTGGTACGGTGCCTCCGCAGAGCTTTCCAGGCTTTTGCCATATACGTTTTCTTTACAATGTAGCATATTAGGATAGCAAACTGGGTTGAGGCCGTCGCCGTAGCAGAAGTACTGTAGTTCGCTGCACGCGCTAATTCAACGATGACAAAGCGTCTCCGTTGAGTGGGCCTTTGGTAACTTCCAGGAATCGCACGTTTGTTGAGGCTGGCGGGAACATGTCTGACGTCCAGCGCAAGTACAGTGGTGTGTTTTCTTACTCTTGGCTTCTCCGGTTATGCACTATGCCCCTGATGCGGAGTCGTTGTAGTGTAGGAAGACGCATAATGTAGGCTGTTTGACTCATGAAGGTGTAGTTGGACATGTAAACCTTCTTGGGCTTTGAAAAGTTTGCCGGTGGCTGCGGTTGGGTGAATTTGTTTAGGGGGGGAATATTATCGCTACCCAGTACTGCAAAGTACAACTCTCATCTGCGGCGACACACTCAAACATGACATAGCAGTTGCTTGCATTTAGACTATTGATATTTGGCGTATGCAAGACGAGCAGCACATCTAGCAAACCATAGCGTTCTCTGAGCTTGATGGATTTCCAACAAAAGTCAGTATCGCTATGTTCAGGGAGTACTAAACGTGCTGCAGCACGGCTGAAGAGACTCCCCTCGCCGGTGCTCACCATCTTCCAGACCTTGATAGTTTCCAAGCGCTGGATCCAGATGAACTCGCTGTATTAACGCTGCCAACTTAGGCTTCTCCAATAGCAAGAAGTGGTTGTTGACCCGTAGCGTTTGTCCGCCGTATAGCATCTGCGTAGCCGCGGGATTGAAAGGGTGGACCAAGCAGAGATTGTCCAGGGTCTTCTGATAGCTGTCCACGGGCATATGTCCAAGCCGCTCAACGATTTCCAGCAGCAGTTCTTGAGGTAGATCTTCAGGGGTCTTCAGGGGTCTTATTAGCTAAGCCGCGCATAAGAGGCGCATCTCTCGTGAATTCAGCGTGCGATCTCGGATTAGGAGTAGTCGCTGCAGTTGTTTCGCATCGTTGGGGAAGGGTGCTTGTAGATGGCTCCCCCGAACGAGTGCCTTCGTACCTGCGACTTCCCTCGCCATGGTTGAAGTTCTGTCGCGGTGACGGGATTGAGTGGGGGAGAAGAAGAGTCGTTGCAATGGCTCCCCGTGTTTAGGAGCAGTAGTTTTATATGTAGCTTACGGTTTGCGGTATCGTGGTTGGGCTAAAAGATTGCAACTGTGAGGAGGAGAATCGACGTAATGTGGGTCGACCGAAATGCTGCTTATAGGATGGAGGGAGTGGGTAGGTAAAGGGAAGCCTACTTGTAGCCATGAGTACTATTACCAAGCGAGACCCTTGAGGATAGTGACTAATGTGTTTTTTATCATCCCCGCCTGCGTACATTTACTGTCTAAATACTGTACTCAACTGAGTACAAGGTGCTGGGATAGCGCCCTTACTGCTTTCGTGTACTGCTGTAACAAGACCGTTATTGTGAAGATCTGTTGACAAGCATCGATATCACTTGTAAAAAATAATTACCAAGCGAGAGAGTCGCTAAACGTCATGTCATGTCCCGAGGCAGGCGCAACCCTTGCTGCATCGCACTACGAAACCGCAGCCAACACGAGTGATAAACGGGGACACAATTGCAAATGCAAAAACCATTACTCATGAAGCCAATAACTAAGCTCGAAAGCGAGATTAGATGACAATCGTGCAATGATGGGGTATAGTGCCATAAGGGGAAGCATCGCATACTCGCACCGAGTAGCTACAAGAAGAAATTGGGATTACAATAATGGGTAATGTGCGAACCGGAGACGCATAGCACATGCCAACACTCGTACATTACCACCGGCCGTTCCATCTATTTCCTGCACTCATCACTGGAGCAGGCAAAACTAGTCCTGGTCCGCAGTGAGTCTCTGTGCCGTCCTCGTGCTTTCAGCGATCGCGTCATTGTTAAGCTCAGCAAGCTGGTTCAAGGTCTCTTGCATCGCGGCCAACTGCTAGGGTTGTATTAGCCCTCTGTCCTTCACATGCGACAAGAAAGCAAAAAAATCCACATACGGGGTTTGGGTTCAACTCACAGTTCCGACAACGTCCTTGGTTGCATCACCTCCATTCACCTTGGGCTGAGCACCAGGCACAGCGTCTTCTTCTTCCTCCTCTTCTTCTGTGAGGGTGTTGATATTGCGCTTCTCGCCTATGGTGGCAGCAGCCCGAGCGATTCTATCACCAGCGGCGATGATGGCTTCGAGGCGACTAATTTTTTCGGCAAGATATGCATTCTCCTTCTCCAAAGGCTCAACACGAGCGAGGTGCTTCCGAACGACCTCGACCTTCATGGTCTCAATCTCGTCTTCAGCATCTTCAGCAGCTCTAATGGCTTCGTCACGTTCGCGCTCTACAGTGCGGATCCGTTCTTCAAGTGCTGTTGTGTCCGGAGTGAAGGTGTCGATAGTAGGACTGGCGTACTCATTTTGCAAAGGAGAATCAATATGTGAAGTCTGTTGCTTGCTAGCTTCCAGTCTTACAGCCTCGAGCTCAGCGGCATGGTTGGAACGAGTTGTCTCCAGCTCAGCAGAAAGGACATCGTACTTCTTCTGTAGTTGTTGAAGCGCGTCTGATGTACTGGCCTCCATACCAACCATCAACTCGCCGATTGCTGCTTCATGTGCTTGGTCCATAGATGCCTTTTGTTCAGTGAGGTCCAAGTGTTGCTTTTGCAAAGCTTCAAGTTGCTGCTGTAGGGTTTGCATGTCCTTGGAATGGCCCTTCTCGAACTCGTTCTTCAATGCCTGAATTGCTTGAAGATGCTCTTGGTCAGTGTCAGCAATCTTCACCTGCAACGCATCGCGGTCGGACTGCAGTATGGACAATGTCTGCTCATGCTCATTTGTCAATGAGTTCCTGAGCAAAGTGATTGCCTCTTCATGTTCTTTATCGGCAGTGGCCTTCTCGACGAGGAGGGCTTCATATTTCTTGATTAGGTCATCAGTTCCCGGTGAGCTAGACTGATGCTCCGCGGAGAGGCCGTGTTTGAGCTGATCGATTTCTGCATGAAGTTCTTTCTTAAGAGCTACGAGTTCGTTGAGAGCTGACTGTTTGCCTGATAGAGCTGCTGACTTCTCTTGTTCAAGACGCTCCATGTCGCTCTGCATGATTTCCAGCAAGCTGGCATACTTCTTTTCGATCTCAACTTGTTGTGTTTCAAGCGCGTTAGCATGAGCCTCCTCGGCCGCGAGTTGCTTGGCAAGTAACTCGGCGTGACTCTTCTCCAGTTCCGCAAACTGGCTGGCAAAGGCATCCCGCTGGGTTTGAAGATTCTCAATTTCGGCCTTGTTGGATCCCTCGTAACTGGCCATTTCTTGGGTAACAGCGTCGTGTTTCTTCTGGAGGTCTTGCAAAGTCTCCGATGTGTTGTTCAACTCGGCCTGCAACTGGTCGTACCTGGCCTGGATCTCATCCAGGCGCTGCTTCGACGTGCTATCCAGCTCCGACTTCTCCTCAACCAACGCGTCATACTTGGATTGAAGCTCTGCCAGAGCGATTTTGCTTGCGCTCTCCGATTCTATCTTCATGGCATCCAATGTCTGAGCGTGAACAGTCTCCATCGCTGTCTTCTCTTCCAACAGGTCATTGTACTTGGACTGAAGTTCTTCAAGGCGCTGTTCCGACGCACTCTCGGATTGTTCCTGGATATCCTTTAGGGCACGGGTATGAGCATCTTCCGCTGCAGCTTTTTCTTGTAGCAAGGTATCGTACTTGGCCTGAAGCTCAGCCAAGACTTGCTTTGAAGAGCTATCAGAGTCTTGCTTCAAGGCCTCCACAGCACGCGCGTGTTCATCTTCGGCAGCTTTCTTCTCTTCTAGCAAACTGTCGTACTTTGACTGTAAGCCTCCAAGCAACTGCTTCATGGTATTCTCAGATTCCTGCTTCAGAGCCTCGACCGCACGACCATGGGCATCCTCGGCCGATGTCTTCTCCTCTAACAAAGAGTCGTGACGGGCTTGCAAGTCGGCAATCATCGAATGTGAGGCTGTGTGGGCCTCAACCACAGCATCTCTCTCTTGCTGTAATGCGTCAATCTGAGCCTGCAGATCTCCAGCAGCGGCGACCTCCTTAGTCAATGAATCGACACGAGCTTGCAGATCAGCAACCAAGGACTGTGAAATGCCATGAGCCTCGGCTAGAGCTGCCTTGTCATCTTCAGCATGCTTGAGCTTGCTGAGAGTATTCTCATGGTCTCCAGCTGCTAATGTGATGTTGTCTTGGAGTTTGGCCACCTCTTGCTTCAATGTCTCGAGTTCGGCTGATCGTTCTGCAATGATCTGATCGTGGTGTTTACGCGTTTCGTCCTTCTCAGCCACCAGTGAGTCGAAGTCAGCTTGGAGCGTGGTTAGTCGCTTCGTTGCGTCTCCTTCCAAGTCGGCTCTCAGCGATTCAATCTCGCGTTCGTAGTCTTCGCCTATTACGCGCAGATCCTGCCTGTGCTTTTCCTCTATCGATTCCAACTCAGACTTGAGTGCGTTGGCCTTTTCGTTTGCCTCATTCAGCTGAGCTTGAACCTTTGCCATATCGGAGGCATGATGTGCCTCTTGCTGCTGCGAAACCTTCTCGAGGGTGTCGATGGTACTGCGTAGACTGGTCGTTTCCTGTTTGAGCTGCTCTACCTCGGCGGCATCCGTGGTGAGCTGGTCGTTCATGGCGTCCAGTTGACGGACGAGTTCTTCGTTTTCGTCTGTCTTGAATTTGATTGCAGCTTCATGCGACTGTGTGAGATGTTCAATCTGCTGCTGGAGCTCTTCAACTACCCTGGCGCCATCGGTCGAACCCTGCTGAAGGGCCATGATCTGCTCCTGGAGGCCATCGATTGACTTGAGGTGACCCGAAAGTTCCTCCTCTTTTAAGCGCAGCTCGTTGTTTGAAGTGTTCTGTATCTCTTCGATCTTAGCTTGCAGCTGTTCCGTGTGCGCGTTGCGTTCGTTCTCGAGCTCCTGGGTGGTTTGATCAGCCCTCTGCTGCAGGTTTGCAAGGTCGTCTTGAAGCTCCTTCTTTGTCTGAACATGAGACGCTATTTCCTCGTCCTTGAGTCGCAATTCGTCTGTGTGTTGTTGATGAAGAGATTCAATCTTGGACTGGAGCTGTTCCACCACGGCTGAAGACTCGGACGACTTGGAATCGAGTGACTGTTGTGCTTGTTGCAAGGCGTCCTTGTGTTGTTCCTCTCTTGAGGCGACCTCAGTTACGTACTCATCGACAGTCTTGGTCAGCTCGTTGATCTTAGCATCGCGCGAACGAAGGTTCTCAGATTGCGTCTGTTCTAGCTCGAGGAACTTGGACTCGAGGGTTTCTAGCGTCTTTTTGGCAATGTCCAGTTCCTGCGAGAGTGTGTCGCGCTCGTGCTTTAGGGTCGCAACCTCGCTGGTCAGCTCTTCGATGTGGGCGGCCTGCTCTGCGAGCTTCTTCTTTTCCTCATCCCACTCGCGGCCTTGTTGCTCGAGCTCGGCGTTCAGGTCGTCAAGCACCTGTTGTAGTTCGCTGGCCTTGGCAGCTTCCGTGGCTTCTCTCTCCTGCGCTGCCTTCTTCTCCACCTCCAACTGCTGGCTCTGCTCCTCCAGCTGCTTGGTCTCGCGTGCGAACTTCTTCTCCATGTCTTGGACAAGGGTGGTATGCGCAGTTTGCTCAGATGGCGAGGTGCTTGCGCCGCCTGCAAGGGCCTTGTCTTTGTCGACAATGGCCGCCTGCGCATCCGCCAACTGGCTTCGTAGCTTTGCCTTCTCTGACTGCAGATTGTCGACTTCCCGGCTGAGGTCGTCGCATTGCTCCTGCAGCTTATCCCGCAGATTGGTCTCCTTGAAGAAGTCCTGCATGATCTGCGCGCTCCTCCTCTTCATCTCGACATCCATCTCAGCCGAGCCTGTTGGAGCAGTATCGGGTCGCGGTGTGTCCTCACCCAGGTTCGCCAAGGCGGCCTTGATGGGCTGAAGGACGCTCTTGCGATGCTCGACTTCGGCATCGGAGGCGGCTTTGTCCTTGAGGGGGGCATTGGCGCGGGGCGATGCAATGAGGCTTTCTCTGTGATACATGCATTAGCATCACCTTCTACGGTAAGATCTTTAGGCGGTCACTCACCCTTCCTCTGCCGTGTCGTCAGGCTCGGGCGCTGACGCTGGCGCAGCGGGAGCAACGGCTGAGAGCTTCTTTGCGTGTCCTACGGGCACTTTTGGCGTGGTGCCTGGCGCTCGTGTCGTCGCAGTTACCGCAGATGGGCGGGTAGCAGAAGGTCTCGCCGACGAAGCCAGGGAGGTGCGCGGGGCGCGGGTCGTTGCTGCCTCTCCAGCAGGCCGTGTAGTAAGTGACCGCTTCGCCGCCGTCGCCGTCGCCGTCGAGGTTGTGGACGAGGAAGCCAGCGATTGACGAGACGGGCTTGGCTTTGCTGGCGATGGGCGTGTCGCACTTGCCGCCGTCACTGGTCCCCTACGCACCGTCGCCTTCTTCTTCTCATCTCCAGATGTGAGGGACGAGAGATCTGGCTCGGCATCAGACGTCGTCCTCGAGGACAAGGCCGTCCGTCTTGCTGCTGCTGTCGCGGCCGGTGGACGCGTCGGTGGCTTGTTCAGGCTGGTCCCGACTGCGCTGGTGCGCGAGCTTGAGCTGGAAGGTGCCTTTGTCGCGCCCGTCGCAGTTCGTGTTGTGCTTGTTGAAGAGGCGGCGGGGCGACGGGCCGCGCCAGCAGCTGTCGCGCTGGTTGAGGTTGTGGTTGGGCGACGGGGCGGAACCGTGTCTTTGGAAGCCGACGGGGGTGCATTCGAGGCCATCTTGCGCCGGACTGACGATGTGGGCGTCGAAGGTGCGGGCAGCTTTTTTGGCTGCGGGCTCGCGGTAGGCAAGCTTTCCGACCCTCTTCTGTCGCCCGAGGCATGGTTCGAGACGGCCGTCTCCATTGGAAGATTTAGTTCAGGGGCATGTGGCTGATCAATGCGCTATCTTCAATATAGAGCATGTACAATACACATCCACCTTCAAGTGGGGACGGAGCAACACCTTGGCGACGACTGTCTGCTAGGGCAAAATCAAGAAATGTGCCGGCCGTGGCAGCTGTCAAAGCTCTGGTCGCGACTTTCTTCTCCATGCACTGCAACAACATGTGGGGGGGGAGACCAAAACCAGGGTCCTGCCATGACCGGGGACAAGCCAGTCACAACAACAGCAACCAGCTGCTGCCCATCATCGCGATAATTCCCGGCCACTAAAGAGAGCACACGTCAGATCAATCTACTGCACTCGCATCGTCTCTTCCCTGCACCCAACCTGCACACAATGCTTGGCCATCTCATCCTGTACCGGTGGTGTCTACCGGTAGCCGCTAGACAAGGTAGTCTGGAACTGCTTACGCATGCACCCCAACTACCATTCCCAAGCCTGCCCATGCAGGTGTGAGACATTATCTCTTCACAACTGCGTCCTCACGGCAAGGATCCTGGAGTGGTGGGCATATGATATACCACGCTTGGTGGAAGCTGACACCATAACATTGACCTAGTTTCAGGACCCCTCTTCTCTCTGCATTACCAACCATTCGCTTTCAGAAGGACATTCGAAATGATGAGCTCCTCGTTCGTCTTCGAACCACCAGCGGTCTCGAACTGGCTCTGTCTCGCTAGGCTGCTCACTTGCACTATTGGCCCCCACGGACGTCGGCGCGAGTTGCAAGCCCATACTGGGAACCACATCGCGCACAAAGGGACGCATCCTCGTTGCTGACATGGTTACCCAACTTGCAAAAAAGGACTGGGCATCTCCTTGGCATGGTTGGCAAGTGCATTCCGCACAATCGTCGCATTTTCGTGCCCGAAGTGGTCGTTTTGGCTTCTTGGATAAGGCATTAGGGCCTCGAGTTGAACTGGCCTTAGGTGTCGTGTTGGCTGACGTACTGCTCGCTTCGCCGTCAACCACAATGCCAGTGTATGTATACTTGATGTTCATTGTACGAGTGTTCAGATATACGGCCAGGAGATTGTCGATGAATGGGCTTAACCCCCTTATTTGGCGCTCAGGTAGGCCCATCGATCGACCCAGACTTAGAAGGGCTTCTTTGTATACTGACTGATCCCGTTTGTCCGAGTCGCGATAGCAACAACGGGGATCCAAGCTATCGAAGAGCTCCTCGCACACGGCCGTCAGTGCATCCAGGAAAACTTGAAGCACAGTCTTGTTATAATCGACATGCACTCTCCACCGCTCAGACGTGAGACCTAGCAGCCCGTACACCTTGTCGCGAGCATCCTGGCACTGGTTCCTGGAATATCGATCGATACAGCTGACTAGGGTATGAGATTCCCCCTGTGAGTGCCGCACCAGTTCCAGGGCTGGTATTGAAAATTCCGAGCAGCACAGGGATGATGTGAGCATAACCGGTATCCTCCCTAGAATTTTTTGTATCTTTCTCCATTCCACTACAATCGGCCCACAAAAGACGTCTATGCTAGCAGCAAGAGCTACTTCTTGAACGACCCACACCCGCGAAAAGTACGGATGCTGCAGTAGCATGGAAAGCGCTGAGCGAACTTGTAGCGAATCCTCTTCGTCCAAACCATGGTCTCTTACTACGCGTGCCGCCTCCACCATGTCGGGATGGCTCCCCAGCCAGACAAGCACCCTCAAGGCTAGTTTGTAGATCTTGTTCATGATTCCCACCTGCGCGTTCCTCTCATCGATATTCGACTGATTGATGCAAATCTGGTCAATCCAGTACCCATAGTTTGTAAAGCCACGTGTGGCGATTGAATCTCGCCAGCTGTACGTCAGGTAGGCTTGCAGGAAGTTGAACAGGTTCTCGGGCACCTCGTGCTGTGTCGCGTTGATGCAGATCTTGTGAGTAGGTGTTGGAGCCCCCCAAGTGTAAGAGAGCGCCATATATCCAACATGACTCCCACATTGCTGTAACGCGCATTCCAGCTGGGACGTCGATGCGTGCCTCCGGATATCCCTAACTACTCGTATATCGAATTGTCGCTCTTCATTACGGAGTTGTCCACTGTAGAGTGGCATTGTAATTCGCTCATGCGATGGCGACAAGGTTGAGGTGGTGGTGTAGAAGAGTAAGAAGTGATGGGCTTTTCAATTCTCCCGGGCCTGTCCATTTGCCTAGCATCCTATCACTAATCGACTTCAGCTTTGCTATTTCAGTTCGACTTTTAGCTACAGAGCCACCACCCTAGGTGCTAGATTAACGAGTTGGCGTGAAACTTCTCAGCCCTTTGAAGCTTCTAGCCAATGGTATCATAGACGTTAGCGAATGCGCACGCAGTACCCCAGTCGGAGTCGTAGTTGGACCCCAGTACATGGTCTAGAAGGGGCGGACTCCACCCCCAAAAAGACGCTAGTCGTGTCTTGAGAATAGCAAAGACGACTTCACATCAAAAGCAAAAGCAAAAAGTAAAGTCTTGTAATATTCTACTCTGCTCAAAAGAATCAATGGCTACGGGGTGATAAGCATGACCTTTGCAGCACAAAGGCAGAGCTTTAGAGGGTGTGTCAGGCGTGACCGTGGTCCCGGCTTGGAGCGCGGTGACACTTGGGGAGAATACAACAGACGACTAGTATCCGCATGTGACTGGACTTGCAAGCCAGCCAACTCACCTGCAGATAGTCTAGAGGCAGCAACCGACTTACTTTATCATCTCATCTCATGACATAATCCAGTTGTAGCAGCAATGATGCTTAGAAATTGAATCAACCATAGGCCAGACGCCGTGAGCCTAATGTGCAAACATAACTCCATCCATGCAGGGGTGGTATCACACACTGTCGTAGAGCGACTGCTAAATAGAAAATCAACATGCCAGTGCCAAGTCGACACGAGTGCAGTTCAAGGGTAACATGTTGTGCTCACAACGGTAAAGAGATGGCACGTTGACCTTGGCCATCCAACGTATTTCGCCCTCTCCGGCTTCTCCCCTCGTCTAAGTTCCTCCTATCGCTCAAGCTCAACTCCCTCTGGCGCCTTAGATATGCGTCGTGCTTATCCAACATGGCTATTAGCTTGTTGTCGATGCGGTCGTATGCTCCAAGTGCACCATCCTGCATCTTTTCTACAGCATCATCTACAATATCCTGAGCCTGTTCCTTTAACTCGAACAGCTTATCGTCAACGACACGGTTCATTTCATCGATGCCATCATCCTTGATCCCAGCAATGTCCATTTTATGGTCAGCAATGACATCTTCAAATTCGCCATCGGCTTGGTTGCGTAAGTCATGAGCGTACTCGATGGTCTCGTCGAAAAGCTTTTGCAAATGGCTCTTAGCTACATCGGCCAAGCGGTCGCTTATGAGGGCACGAAGGGAGGCCATTGGATCCGGCGACGCTACTGGAGGTTCTTCTGCAAGCAAGGTCGAGATCATGTTTGGCAAGATGCGCGCAAGTGCCCCTGGTAGATGCAACTCGACTGCCTTGTTGACAACTTCTTCGATGTCAAGCGCGTCAGGCGGATCTGAAAACAAAAGACGGCGGGGGCTGGGCGACTGTGTGGTCGTAGTAGCCTTTTCAGTTGGCGAGCCTGGACAGAGGGCAGGGTCGAGGAATATACGTTTTGGAGACGGGAGCTTTGGCGGTGACTCTGTTACGACTACGTAATACGTGTCAGCAGTGGCTGGAGCGCCGCTTCATGTAGGGAACTCACTTTGCCGTGAACGCTTGTGCGAGGCGGGGGCGTACGGAGGCGGCTCTTCTTGGTCGACGGGACTGAAGATGGTCCAGTTCGCGCGCCGGTGATGCGTCGTGTACTTGTCGTCCTCTGTAAGGCCTGCTAGTTCCTCTGGATGTTTGATGAGTTTATCAAAAAACGCCCGGTTGTCCGTATGTAACCAGTTGTAGTCAAGCAGCACGTCAATCTCTGTTGCTTGTGCAATCTTCTGCAACTGGTGGAATGGTACATCGAAGCCGCTCTTTGGGCCAAGGCTTCCGGCGGAGAGCGGGCAGTGGATGGGACATGGCTGCTTGATGGTCAAAGCCAGCACTCGCAGCTGGGCGTTTCCAGACCGCGCAAGTTCGACCAGCTGGTCTTGTGGGGGTGATTTGGTCACGGGCTTAATCGAGTTTACACCGGGCACGAGGTTGTCGGCATCGTAAATCAAAGTAAAGGTTTGGTCTTGGCTGAAGCCGCAGACTGGTACCGAGAAGCGGAGATATAGACTGGCCTGCAGGTGTGTCTCTGAATATCTTGCGAACAGCGTGCAGGGCCACGGTGCAGCAGGATCGGATCTTGATGAGGCTAAAACGGGGATGCCTCGCTTACGTACGAGATGATGGACCATTGTTCAGCAATCCCCGCAGCTACACATTTGCAAGACTTACAATAATAGTCCCCTTGCCGTAGGCAAGAAAAACCCACCCGCCCGGGCTTTGCTTGCGTTCGTCGCAAAGAGCAGCCCTGACTCTGTCGCGGCCGCTGCAGCGCGCCAACTCGTGAGCCGCTGTCTCCGCCCGTGTTCCTCCAGCCGTGTCTGCCTGAGTATCACCCCGATGATGCACAGTGGCCAGCGCGTGGGCGATGAAGCCGACAACGCTGCGCGTACCGCGAGTCAAAGGTCCAGAAGAGGATGGTGCACTGAAGCGAGGCGACGGCCAGGTAAAGACGGAGCAGTAGAGAACAGCTGACAAGAGGCGGTGCTGTGTGGTACGCGAGGAATTACGCGTGAGTACGGATAGTAGATGCAGTAATGACGGTGATGGTGATGGTGATGGTGGGAGTGATGGTGTTGCTGTAGTGTGGCCGACAGCGGTTGTGTGCGCAGTGACCATGTCGGGATCTCGGGGAAAATCACTCCCGCATCGACCACGTGACCCGCAATGAAATTCACTCCGTGCCAATTTCTTTTTTCATTGTTTCGGGTTTCTATAGAGTCTAGTGTATACAGCAAACTTGTGACTCTAAATAGGGAGAGGCAGCTAGCCTACTAGTCCGTGCGCAAAAGCTAAGGCAAAAATTACAACAATCACAAAGAGAATCGAACGGTAGTTGGATCTAGAATCCTTACTATGTACAGTTGCAGCATTATCAGCCCGTGGTAAGAGCTGAAACCCCGGCTGCTGATGCGGTTGCCTGCTCGAAGAATTCAGGTACTCTCCCAAACTCCAGCAGTGACGCCCGGTGGTTTACTTCGTATATGTCAGCACGCCTACCCCATGAAACGCATGATACCTATTTTAGATAGCAGGCGCAGAAATTAATATTAAAAGCGTGAGTTAACTGGCTCGCATTGGTGGAACTACCTGGCATTGGAATCTGGGGTGCGTGTTGTTCCCCGCGTTTTACAAGGACCAACATGGCACCGGCTAAGGAATTAAGCCTCGTGAAGGATGATCAAGCCCTGTTTATCCGTAACACAAGCAATACGATCGTGTACGCCCAAGACTAGGGCGTTTAGAAGTGGAGATTAACAGTGCCTGCCATTTCTTGAAATCAATCGTTCCTTAACGATACCTAATCCTGCTTCTGTCATCTGGAGGCCTATACCTCACTGATAGATTTTACTTACACTCGATATACCGTAAGCATTGCAGGTCTCTTGTAAGCGTTCCAAACGCCGTTCAAACCACCTCCGTGATCTACCGTACAAGTTGGTTGACGTTGACGGAAAAACTTCGTGTTGTAATGTACACCAAACATAGTACTTCACCCACAGCTCCTGGTACCTCGGGCCTACTCTAAATTACATTCACGAAGATCATGCTACGAACCTTGAGGGCCATGAACTCGTGCTTGAGAAGTGTATTTATATCGGCTGCCCTTGGTCCAATATACATGATTCACTATCAACTCTTCGCTTCCACACTTTGCACGCTTGGCTGTTGCTTAGCATTGCTTGATTGATTTCACTTAGCAAGATCTTTACTTGCCACATTCTATTTTCGCCAAGTCAAAACTTCCAACATGTTGTCCAAGCTAGCCATTATCCTCGCCTCTTCCAATGTCGTGCTCTCCGCACCAGGGCTTGACGCCCGCCAGGCTGTCACCGTCGCTATAGACTCCAGCAAAACCTTTCAAACAATGGATGGCTTCGGTATCTCCCAATTCTTTGGCCGCGCTGGGGACATCAAGAACCTCGCAGCCACTGCTCAAAAGAAGACGCTCGACCTTCTCTTTGATCCAACCACTGGCGCTGGTTTCCAGATTTTGCGAAACGGTATCGGGTCTGGCCCATCCAGTGGCTTCTCCATCGAGCCTAACAGCCCTGGATCACCTACGGCGGCAGCAAAGTACCAGTGGGATGGCAGCGATAACAATCAGGTTTGGTTGACACAGCAAGCCAAGACCCGCGGTCTCAAGTACATCTATGCCGACGCCTGGTCCGCTCCTGGATTCATGAAGACCAACGGCAAAGACTCAAACGTAGGCATACCCACAATTCAACCAGACAATACAAACAGCTAATAACGTCCTTCAGGGAGGAAATCTCTGTGGTGTGACTGGCACATCGTGCGGAAACTGGACCCAAGCCTATGCCAACTACCTCACCCAGTATGTCAAGTACTACCAGTCGGTGGGCATTTCCGTTACCCATCTCGGCTTCCTGAACGAGCCTGATTACGTGTAAGTCTCCAAAATATCCCCATAACAAACGAGTAGCAACTAATGAGTCCATAGCACTGGTTACTCTTCTATGCAGTCGACTGGTCAGCAGGCCGCCGATTTCATCAAGGTCCTCGCTCCAACCATCAAAGCAGCTGGCGTCAATGTAAAACTCACCTGCTGCGATGCGACCGGATACAATGTTCAGAAGGCCATGCTTCCCGGGCTCGCTGCAGTCGATTCCCTATACGATGTCCTTACCACCCACGGTTACACTTCCGACCCTACAGCCCCATTCGCCACCTCTAAGCACCAATGGATGACCGAGACTGCTGATCTCAGCGGCAAGTGGACTGCCAGCTACTACGCTAGCGGCGTCGATGGCGAAGGCCAAACCTGGGCCAACAAAATCTACACTGCTCTTGTCGACGCAAACTTCTCCGCCTACCTCTACTGGGAGGGTGCCGAGGACGCTGGAACCAGCCCTACCAACTCGGCACTCATTGACCTCCACGGCGGAGTAGTCGCTGCTTCCAAGCGCTTCTGGGTCATGGCCCAGTGGAGCCGCTTCGTCAAGCCAGGCGCCGTCCGCATCAGCGCTGGTGGACGCACTACCACGCTCAAGACTTCTGCCTTCAAGAACACTGACGGTTCCGTCGCTGTGCAGGTCTTGAACACCGGCACCTCGGCAGTCACAGTCAGCATCACCGGTGTCTCAGGCACTGCTTCTGCCTTCATCACTAACGAGAGCCACGAGCTCGACTCAATGACCGGAAACAGTGTACCCGCACATTCCATGGTTACCTTCCTCTACAAATAGAGTTATTTTTCTTCTTCTTCTTCACGACAGTAATCATTCTTGAAACTAACTAGTGGTAAGAGCTGATCTCCTACAAGAAAATTGTATATATTCAAGATTATTTCTGTATCTGGTATTTTATAGGATACATTACTCAGATTTCTTCTGTAAATTGATTCTTCATCCAATGCTTCACAGTATACCCTGCAAGTGATATATAGTTGTTGAAACTACCTACTCATTATACGTGATGGGTGAACGGTATAGAGCGAATAGCGGAAAACGGCATGACGCGTGCCATCGAGTTCTCATGGGACGTCAACATCATGCATCATCTGGGGACGCTCGGGGCGGATGCGTGTCGCTGCGTGAGGCGTGCTCTCGGCCACCACCGAGCGGTCCGACCCGGTGCTGACAGCCTTGATCATGGACGGTGATGCCGCGCGTGTGAGTGACTCTGTAGTGCATTCAGACGTCCTAGTTACTCCTAACGGGACGTTTACAGCTAAGGTGGCGCGACGCCAGACGCATGTCGAGAGCCAACTGTCCAAGTACATGGTGCCAAGCCTGTCCCCCCCTTGGCCTGGGTGCCCATGACCAGCACATATAAGACGGCCCGGCCAGCACATGTAAGACGGACCAGCACATGTAAGACGGGCCGCCTACCCCAGCGGCGAGCGGCCGAACTGAGCCGGAATGACATGGCGCTTTTCTTGTTTTGTTTTACGACGAGCTCATCTTATTTTGTTTTGCGACGAGCTGTTGAGCTGATATCGCGACATTGAATTGTACATTGTAAGGTTGACCTAGAGGGTTGTTTGATGGGTATCAACACTACCACGCCATATTTGCGAGAAGACTACAAGCGGAATTCTAATGCTTATATGAGCCAATTTGTAACAGCACCGAACACAATTGTTCGTGTTATCGGTGCCGCGGAGCCTGAATCCGCAGATGCTGGCGAAAAGAACGATTTCGCTGTTAGCATAGGCATGACTTTTGTAGTTTTCCTGGCAGAGGACGAGCAAATTGATCACGCGACCCTTCCGACCAAGGCCTTGACGAATGCATCTACAACCGAATATATGGTCATGTTGACCAGATTTGAATACCTTCAAGAGTCTACGGAGGGCATTGCGAGCAATGAGGTCTACTGTTTAACCTCATCTGGATCCAACTATAGGTACCATTTGGCTTAGACTTCTCATATACATAGAAAGATAGATAGAAGTGACATCATAACAATCAATGAGCGACTCTTCGAAGGCCCAATAGGTAACTATGCGTCTGCTGCAATTGAAGCTTGGGGGTATGACGATGACGAAGAAGTATGGATCATGGCTCTGCGACAAACGCTCCGTGAGATGCGAGAACATGTTCTGCAATCTTCCATGGATGCAGCTCAGCTGAATTCGTCGGCTGGGTCATATGGAAGATGCCATCCCTCTTCACGCTAGAGTCAATTCCTCCCGCACTCATCCAAGTAGTGAAAAGGGTCAATGCAAATGGAATTACAGCAGTTTGGGAGGGGCATGCTATGCTCGACGAGGAGATTGAGCTTTACGGGTCGTTCAATAATCAGTCATTATTGACCTTAAGAGTGCTATGTTCGCCGAAGCTACACCTTACCCATTTACCACTACCGCCACCAACCAACGAACAGTTACAAGCTCGCCTAGAAAATACAATGGGTATGAGAAGAACCAAGTCAGCATAGTTACGGATTGATGGAGCAACATTTGCATTGTCCGGTCCCTGCTGATGCGGCCATATGAACTGGCCGAAGGGATACTTGGATCCATGGGGCAATATTACCCGATGTTTGCTCTTAATTACCGACGAGCAAATACACATGATCTGCGATTTTGCTGCGACCAAAAACTTCAGGATACACATGTGCTGCGGCAGCCCATACGACTTACGGGAATTCATTAACAAAGCTGAGATCTTTAAGGAACGATACGACTTGGAAAAGCTCCAATGGGTTGTTCAACATGGGATCATGCAAGAAGAGCATCAACCAGCCAAACTAGCAGAGTTAGGGATCGACCAAACAGTTAGTCTTGCCTTTACCTTTGGCAAGGCCGACATGTACAGAGATCGAGTCGGACCTCAAGTCCTGCCGATGGTGAACCCACTTCGAATCCTTCTCGATGCAGGTGTAAACACAGCTGCGAGCAGTGACTGGGGTCCATCTAGTCAATGGGAGCAGATGCAGCTGGCAGTGACCCATAAAATTTACCCGAGTGGTACTCCTAATACTGGACCGCGACAAATCGTGACTTGTGAGCAGGCGTTTTGTATGTGGACATCGGGCGCCAAAGTTATGCGGTGGGAAGAGATTGAATCTCTACAGCCTGGGATTAATGCTGACTTGATTATAATCGACCGTAACCCGATTACCTACCACTTGGACCAACTGCCAAACACAAAGGTACACAGAACAATCATTGGTGGCCGTGTTTTGCATGACGATGTTACCTGCTGAAGGGAAGAGTCCATCTTACCGACAATCTCTTTGTAAATTCTCCTTGGTATAACGTGTTTTACAAGCGAGCCGTCCTTACAAGCGAGCCGTCCACCCCACCAACTTTTGCATCTTCAAAGTGACGCATCTTAACAACGCGAT